>JALBCR010002445.1:0-157986 GCA_030710515.1 Abscondita cerata | reverse complement strand
GGTCATTAAGCTCGCCGAAGCGGTTTGGTATCTCCCCAGAAAAAGAAAAGAAAAAACCCAACAATCTTGATGCATTGTCAACAAGAGCAGGAGCACGCTCAACTTGTACTCAAGTCAACAGGCATCCCCAAAAAATAAAGCTTCTCAAACTAAAAACAAAAGAACCTGTATCTACGTATATACAGTTCTCGCAGAAAGAAAATAAAGATATACGGGAGAGCACCAAATAAATCAGAGATTTCGATGTAAATCGATCATAATGTCGTGTAGCTAATAGAGCCAGAAACCATCGATAATCTCATTAATAACCAACCTACAGTAAGGCAGAAATAAAAGAAATTTATTCAGCAACAATATAAGAGAAAATACGAACTTCTCCTTACTAGAAAGAAGATAGTCCGAGCAAATTCGTTAGAAACCCGTGGAAAAAAATAATACAGATATGATAAAATCAGCAAAAGTAAATAGTCAAGTAAAATAAGTCGTGTCCAAGTAGAAATCCAGTCATGAACCGTGTCTTCTAGCTGGCAGTACAAGCAAGTTTACGACGCTTTTTCCGTCTAGGATAAAGTAAAGAGTGATCTAAACAATTAGGCTCCAGCACAGCAAGTTCAGCATTAGCCTCTTCCGAATTCGAGAGGTTCTGGCTTAAGGTCTTTCACGTGCCACGTACCTAGTGACTTTCCTAAAGAATCAGCTAGTTCATACGTCCAGGGGGACACGACAGTTTTCACCGTGAACGGGCCTAAGAATTTAGGTGCGAGTTTCGCATTGAAATGCTTCGAAGCGTCGGATAGTTGGAAGTTACGACGCCACACCAGATCACCCACGTTATACCTTGACATGTCGGCGGCGTAAGTTATACCTATTTCGGGTAGTTTCATAGGCTTTCCGAAGGCGTTGAAGTATATATTCCTGGATAGCCGCGTAACGTCGAGTAGACACATTATGATCAGGTTCTGAGTCAGTTGGTTCAAGACGTGATTTATTGAAGAGATTGCCAGAGATGACATGTTCACGACCAAATAGAGCAAAGTACGGGGTACATCCAGTCACTTCGTGTTTCGCCGAACGAACTGCACATACAATGTGAGGGAGCTTCACATCCCATTTCCGCTGGTTGTCCTTAACATAAGACGCTATCATGGTCTTAAGAACGCGATTTATCCGTTCAGCCGGATTTGCTTGCGGATGGTATTTGGCAGTATATAGGATGGTGCAATGATAGTTCTCACACATTTGAGTGAATTCACGACTGCGGAACTGTACTCCGTTGTCAGAAATAAGGTACTGCGGCACTCCAAATAGTAAAACACCTGTTCTTCCAGGATTTTAGTAACCGCAGCAGCAGTAGTAACACGCATAGCAAAGAAAGGGCAAATTTAGAGAAACAATCGGCAACCACAAACACGTAACAATTGCCTTTAGAAGAACGAGGAAGCGGCCCAACAATATCGCAACATAAAGTTTGCCACGGTCCCGTAGGACGAGCACGAGGAGCAAACATTCCAGGAGGAGCTGCTTGAGATACCTTATTGGAAGAGCAAGTAGAACAACGGCGGATATAGCGAGCCACGTCTGCACGTAATCGAGGCCAGTAATAATGTTGCAGAATTCTTGCGGTTGTCTTAGTTACTCCACCATGGCCAACAACTGGAGGATCATGGTTCTCCTGAATGATGCGTCTCCTTTGTTCAGCCGGAACGACTAACTTCCATTCATCATTCGGATCCACCATAGAAGTGGTAAAAGAATCAGTCACTCTGCGATATAAGATGTTATTATCGACAGACCAATGAGGCAACTTGTGAGGTGTTGTGAGTACACGATTCAGTAAGTTATTATACCATTTATTTGTAGTAGGTAAGTCAAGACCAAGAGAAGAAGGAACAGCTAAGGAATCAAGATGAGGAGAGGTGGTTTCAGCTTCATCACCAACAGCAGGAACAGCACGAGATAACGCATCTGGCACAACGTGGTCTTTGCCTTCCTATGTCTGATGGTGAAGTCATACTCTTGGAGTTGTAAGGACCAACGAGCAAGACGACCAGACGGACTCTGCAAACGGTTAAGCCATACCAGCGAGTGATGGTCAGTAATGATGGTGAAGTGAGAGCCCTCAATATACGGTCTGAACTTAAGAATGGCGAATAAGACTGCAATACATTCTTTTTCCGTAGTACTATAGCGCCTCTCCGCTTTAGTTAAGGAGCGACTGATGTAACTGATAACCTTTTTCCCTCAGGCGATTCCTGACTAAGGACAGCACCCACGCCAAAGTCCGAAGCGTCAGTTTGAACAACAAATGGCAGAGAAAAATTAGGACAAGTCAGGATAGGAGCAGAAACTAAGTGTTCTTTAAGAGAAACGAAAGCAGATTGACATTCCGGTGTCCACACAAACAAAGCATTTTTCCGAGTAAGAGCAGATAAAGGAGAAGTAAGAGAAGCGAAGTTCGGTATGAAACGGCGATACCAGCTAGCCATGCCAATCACGCGTCGCACTTCGGTGACCGTGGTCGGTATAGGAATGTTAAGTATGGCAGTCACCTTTTCTGGATCCACCAGCAACCCATTTTTATTCACAACGTAGCCCAAGTATTTCAACTCCGAACGACAGAAATGGCATTTTTCCTGATTTAATGTCAAACCGGCAGCAAATAATCGTTTGAGAACTTTTTCCAGTACTCGAAGATGTTCGTCGAAAGTTGGTGTCGCGATAACAATATCGTCCAGGTAGGCGAAGCAAAACGGTTCCAGCTCTGCACTCGATAATTTGGTCGATCAGCCGCCGAAAGGCTGCAGGAGAATTATGCAGACCGAACGGCATTCTAGTAAATTGGAACAATCCACGATGAGGAACAGTAAAGGCAGTAAGCGGTTTGGATTCAGGAGTTAAAGGAATTTGCCAATTTGCAGAACGAATGTCCAAACTCGAGAGAAATCTAGCATCCCGTAAGCGATCCAAGATAGAAGTGATATACGGCAGAGGATAAGCGTTGCGTCTCCGTGACCTGATTTAGCTTCCGAGGCTAGTCAAGCAAAACCGATAGGAGTTGTCTTTCTTCCTAACCAAGACCACAGGACTGGACCATGGACTGGTGGATGGCTCTACTACACCTAACTGTAGCATCTTGTCCAGTTCTTCATTGACAATCCGAGATAGTACTGGTGATAGAGGATAGTACTGTTGTTTAATTGGCTCAGCCTTGGTATGGATACTGTGTTGAACGAGCTGGGTACACCCTAGACCAGATGGCTGTAAAGAAAAGCTGGCAGAGATAGCAGCCCTCTAGCGAAGACTGCTGCGACCTTGATAAGTCGTCTTTGATGTTCAGCGCACTCGAATGAACCGCATGTCCAACCGCATCATTACCAAAGGACCAATGACCCTTGCTGAAATCTGGTACGAAGGCCATTGCCTTCCAAAAGTCGATCCCCCAATATCAACCCTTGAGAAATCTCAGGAACCACTAAGGTTTCTATTACCTTGGTTTTTCCTCTAAAGTATACGGAAGAGAAACAACACCCAAAATGGCACATTGTCCACCATTAGCCACGTTACAAAAGTCGAAGTAGATTTTTTAAGGACACCTTAAGAGACTGAAGTAAATGCCAACCGATACTTCCTAGTATCGTCCTAGAAGATCCTGTATCCAGTAAGGCTTTAAAAGGTATGCCCAGCACTGATACGTTAAGAAAAGGTCGTTCATCACCACGAACGCTAGCAAAAATAAAGTTAAGTAACAATTGTTGAGAGTGGTCTAGATCAGTAAAAGAAGAATCCGAGGTTGAGAGAGAAGTAGAACCTACGACTCGGTCCGAGGGTTCTGACGTGCGTTTCCTGCGGCGAACATTGGGAGCACTTAGGCTTGGTAACACCTGCCTTCCACAGCCAAAACAATGAAGGTTCTGTGGGTTTGGACAACGAGGAGAAACATGTCCCGTATTCCCCCAATTCCAGCAACGTACAGGTCCCCTGTAAGAGTTGAGAGGCCTAGAAGGAATAGTCGAAGAGACCGAAGAACAAGAAGAAGTATTCAAAGAAGAAGTTTCTGGAGCGACGTAAGCTAGGTTAGGTTCCAGCAAAGAAGTCACGCGTCTAGTAGGTGGTGGTTTGAAAGATTGGGTTAAGAATTGACTATGCTCAATCTTTTTCCCAAGCGACAATAGATGCGAGATGGTTGAGACATCATGAAGAGCCAAGGCCGTTTGGAAATATGGCGTTAGATTGCGCCTGATTATTCGGATCTGTTGTGGTTCCGATAATGGTTCACTCAACCGTGAGAAAAGGCTTTGCATAGTAGCCAAGTATATCCCAAACCCCTCATGAGCACCCATGGTTCGTGCCTTAATTTCGTCCAGCAATCGATCGTTGTAATCCACCGGAAGAAACTCCGATTGTAGTAAACGCACCACATCCTTCCACGAAGACAGCGATTGTCGATGAGCCCTGAAGAGAAGAAGAGCTTTTCCAGTTAAGAGTTCTGGAGCACCATGAAACAATTGCGTCAGAGAAATTCCCCTAGCCGTGCTTAATTCCTCCAAGCGAGTAAGAAATTCAGAAAGAGATGTTTTACCATCCCCAGAAAAGTTAAGTTTAGTTTCGCTGTAGCAACAGATTTAGAAAAGTAGGAAGCACTACAAGAGGCAACAGGTGTTGGTTCTGGTTCGACATCAGACTCCGATGATAGTTGGTCAGGTTCACCTTCGTCCTCAGTAACCGTTAATTTAGGACTAGAAGTAACAGCTTGACTGAACCCAAAGTAGTATGCCGATGCTTCTTGATCATAGAATCAATAGTGTTATGAAGATCGGTAAGAGAAAGTAGAAGAGAATTCCTATTGGCAGCTTGTTCTGTCGAGGTGGCAACCATCAGCTTGCACCTGCGAATAGTATGAGTCCAAAGAGTAGAAAAACGAAGAAATTCCGAAGTTGTGCTGTCACCAGTGAAATTATCAACGAACGTACGAAGCTCCCCTAAAGAGACATTTACCGCAGTTACATCGGTTTCATACTCGATGCTGTATTTAATTTCGGATAAAGATTTTTCCGCTTCCAGCTGAAGAGCACTACGGACCAGTTTCCGAAGACCCTCCACCGAAACGTCAGCACTAAGTCCCCTAGAAGCTAACTCGTATCGCAAGTTCGTGTTGTTTAAGGCGATTGACCCTCGAATTTCCACACTTTCGGCATTTTAAATAAAATCTCCTAGCTTCCAATACAAAAAAAGAATAAACTCGAACCCACAACAACAAGTAAGAAAGAGAAAACAGTATTAAAATACTAACCCTAGAATAATAAAACAATTTTAGTAAATGTCCTATTACTGATCAAACTGATAGTAATAAGGAAAGCAAGCAATAGCACTAAGTACTAGAGAGAGAGAGAAAAAAAAAATTTCCAAAGAGAATCGAACGACAAGTAAAGAAAATACTCGAGCAACCTTGACTGATAATCCGATTTCACAAAAAGAAAGAAACGAGAAGAAAATCGAGCCCCGAAGTTGGGATGCCAATTTCTTGCTACGGTTAATTGAAGAAAGTAAGTGTTGCCGGCAGCCGAAGAGTAGGGCGTGGGTGAGAAAAAGGATCCACCGCTTCTTCAGAACTGTCTTGATTTAACCCGAGGGCGCCATAGTCCTAATGCGTGGATACAAACCTGCTTCCGAACTAAAGAAACAGACGCAACAATCAACCGTAACAAATTAAAGGAGCAATAAATACAATAAAGAGAGAGAGAGACACAAGTAACCTACAAAACGTTATATTTAATAACACACCATAAAAAAAGGAACAGGGCACAATTTAAATATATCCCCTTACAATTTAAGTTAATTCTACGAAGCGTATTCGTTCGTACCCATATATATTCGTACACAAAAGAAGGAAACAATATATAATTAATAGCAAGTTATTAATTTATGTGGTACGCCACTGGCGTTATATAATCTAACAAGATGGCGACGTGACCCCACCCGTACAATACGAAGGTGTATTTAGTGTTCGCAGTTGCAATATTTAGCGTAAAAAAAGTATCGGAGATTTAGGTGTTTCCCAAAAGAGCGCTCTTCCGTGGTATTACACTTCTACTCTAAAGATCCCCAAGCAATGGTGGGTAAATGAAGCAAGTTCGCGCCTTTACGGTACACATTCGTGTATAGATTGGGCCAATATATGCGCCACAACAAGTTAATTAATTATATTGTAGTGAATTAACAGAAAAAATTATAAATACGTGAACAAATACGTTTCGAGTTCCAAAGATTTAACTGCACTTAAGGTGCCAAGACAAGTTGTACTTATTTAGGTGTTACGCTTGAGACGTTTTCGGTAGCAGTGTGACGTCCCGGAGATGGTTTGTTTTCAGCGTAGAAGTATAACTAGAAAGATCTGACCTTATGTTGTAGATAGAGGTTTACGATGTTGACACACAGGAGGAGATACAGATATGTGGTGTCGGTGCCGGCTGCGGCGACCCCTAATTTCGGTAGGATGTCCCGTACTTCAGCAATTTTAACAGCGAACCCCAAGTATGCGACACACGCAGCGACAAGACAATAACAGGTAGAAAGAGATCCCACGATGAATTTAATCAGCCAGGTAATTGGTTTTGTTTAGGCCAAAAGAACCTTTAAAGCCGAGTAATTTTAATCCCGGAGTACTCGCCTTATCTGAAAATTATGCACGGTGTAACGTTGAGGAAGCCATGAAGAATATTTGTCGTACCTGAATGCAATCGAGCGACCATTAGAAGAAATTAGTACACGCATCCGTCCTAAGATAAACTTCAGAAAATCGAGTAATCAATCCTTTCCCCAGCCAAAAATATACCGCTATACATTGAAAGTTTGCAGGGTCCTATACATACCACTAGAAAATTTGACGGAATTACGATTAAGCACTCAGATGAAGGCAAATTTGAATTTCATGTAACACGACGTGATGGTAGTTGTTACAAGGCGGAAATTGAAGGAACCGAAAATGTATTGGCCAATTAGGACAACGCGGAAGTTGAATTCTGGGAATTAAATCCCCAAAATTTTCGTTAAGGAGCGAATACGGAGAAATGTCGCGTTTACACCTCGACTCCTTGCATTGGGTGTTGCCTAACTCACAGTGACCGTTACATGTTATCTTTATCTTTTATCTGATTTAGTCGTTCTTCTATCATGTCTATGTATTCTTTCCGGTTTTGGACATTTGTCCATTTTCCATTATTACCTTTACCTTTAGCTTGCTTTTTTACAAGGTTACCTCTTTCGTGTTTTAGATTGATATTTATAGTAATTCTCACTCAGGCGGTGATTGCCTCAATGGAAAATTTGTTTAAACTTCAACGTTTTTTATAATTTGCCGTTTATTTGAGATTATAAAGTCTACTTCTGTTCTGGTGATGCCATCTGGACTCTTCCAGGTCCATTTTCTGTTTTCGTTTTTTTAAAGAAACTTCATTATAAATTTGTTGTTTTGCAGACAGAATCCTAAATGAGTTCTACCTCTCTCGTTCCTGTTTTCCTATTCCATATTGCCTATTGATGTTTCCATTTCGTCCTCCTTTGTCCTATCTTTGCGTTGAAGTCTCCTATGAGGAGTGTATAGTGTGTTGGGGTGTATCTGTTTGCCCTTGTGATATCATCATAAAGCGTGTCTACTTCTTCGTCAGATCCTTGCGATGTAAGTGCATAAGTTTCTGTCTTATTTTGATGTTGTATCTGTTGTTCAGTTTTAAAATTAGGTATGTAACTCTTGAGCTTATACTGCTTATATCTTTTAATCATCATAATAAAGTACTTGTATTGGCCAATAACAAAATAAAATTTTTCATTTTCTTTCATTGAAATAACTCCAATACTCAATGGATCCCAAATTCGTTCATAATATGAAGATTGCTAGTCGCAGCTCACGGATCAAGATGTACAAAATACTATTTTATGACAGGAATCGCTATTCGCTTAATATATGGTTTATTCAACAATGCATCCAACAGAACAAGATACCCACATTTGCGAAGATTAAACTACCCAAACACAACAAAACAACTTTATTAGCTCGATACCAATTCACCATCACACTACTCAAATCTGAAGTCAAAAAATGGTATGGGAAACTCAACATCATCCAACACAACATAAAATTATAGCATCTTATACTCATCTTGCCATTTGGGATTATCTAACCCAATCTGAGGAGTAAGGTGTCTGATTTCGGTAACAACCTTTTTCAAAAAAAAAAATTAATTCATCTCAACACGTTTAAGTTTAATCATTCTATTCTTCAAATAATAATTTTCTCAATTTAAGACAAATAACTTAAACATTACATTTAAATTTCATGAAAATATTTTTGAATACTCACGAACATTAGTTTTCAAGATCGGAAACATCTTTATTGAGTAAAGGACTGAAATATGCTCCGATTTTAACTTCCTAATAGATATGTTTTCAACCACTTAAAAGCTGCATTAAAACATATTTTTAAAATATATCCTGATTTTTTCTGATTTCCTACTAACCACAAATTTTTCTCTGACATTTTGTTGTGCAATTCAGAATCGAAGATCATTAAGTCCATTAAACAAAAAATTTCTTCTAACAACCTAATCATTTCTAAAGCGGACAAAGACAATTGTGTGGTGATTTTACACAGAGACGTGTATATAAAAAAAAATTAACACATTTTTAGATTCATCAGATTTTTCACTTTGACATTACCACATACAAATTAAGACCAAACAATCCTAGACTACCAGATCTTTACGTCCTTCCCAAAATACCAAACAGAATATGCCAGTCAGACCTATAGTCAATTTCAAAAATTCACCAACTTATTCATTATCGTCTTTGCTTGCTAACTTAATACCTAATAAACTCAACTTTGACCCCTAACATTCGATCAAAAACACCCAACAACTACTCTCATGTTTATCCACAATCAATGTACCTAACACTTCTAATCTCCTATTAATTTCGTTTGACTAACCAATCTGTTCCCTTGGGTACCATTACAAGAAACTAAAAATCTCATCACAGATCTTCTTTTTTTAATAGTAATCTACCAGATTTGGTAACCAACGACTTAAAATCATTATTAGAATTCACCTTAGATAACCAATTTTTCACTTTTGACAATAAATATTTTAAACAATTAAGCGGTCTCCCGATGGGTTCACCATTAGCTCCTATTTTAGCTGAAGTTTTTTTGAACCATAGAAACCTCCAAATTTATGATCCATCCTTTATACTACAAACACACTGTTTTTTGGAAACGATATGTCGACGACATTTTTGCATTTTTAAGGGTACTGTTAATGAAGCTTAATTCTTTCTTCAGTTTCTCAATAACTCCTTACACAATAGGATAAAATTCACTCTTTTCAAATCTCAACCAATAACCATTTACCCTTTTTAGACATCTCAATCAATTTCTAATAATGATAACACTTTTCCTTTCAATATTTACTGCAAAACACAACATCGACAATAAATCATACCTTTGATTCCCATTATCACTACTTCCAAAAATTGTCTACCTTTCACTTTTGATTTACAGATTATTCAACTTACCCTTGTCTTTTGGATACTTTTACTATTGAATTAAACACAATTTTTATAGCATCTTGTAATGGTTTTCCACATGAACTTATAAATGGACTTTTTAATAAATTTCTATACAAATTCAACATCAACACATATACCTCTCTCACACGTGAGAATAATAATAGTCTACAAAAGGTTACTTAACCATTCCATTTATTAAAACATTCTCCAATCCTATTAAAAACTTCAATCTTAATCGAACACAAAATTAGTTTTTCAAACACTCATAATCTTAAACAAATTTTCTCGACCAACAAATCAGATCCTCATTCTTTGAGCGGCATATACTGTTTGATGTGCTCTTGTAACAAAAACCGTTCGTACCTTTAAATCTAGATTATAAGAACATTTTCGTTACATAGAAAATCCACAAAAATATGAAAATAATCCTACATCTGTTAAATCCACATTTGCCGAACACATCATCAACCACAACCACGCACCTGCCGATTGTTCTATAATACACCCTCTTACTGTAGATCACTCCAACAGACATATTTTGGACTTTCTTGAAATCATTTACATTAGATCTGCCATTATTAAATGACCAAGTTAATTCACATCAATTACTGCTTAAATACAATTAAATTGTTCATGCGTTTGACCGCCTTGAGTGTTGTTATTTTTATTGCTATATATATAAAATTCATCTTTGCTTTTCATTATAATTCTTCAGATTTTGTAACACTAATGTTTCTGGTAATGTTGGCTGCCCTCTCACCGAAGTCAGACATTTTTACCTCTGTTTTAGTTTTTAGTTTTAATTAGTTTCAGGACAACTGGTTGCAAATCGTTTTTTATAGTTTCTACTTCCAACAACTTATACAACATTTGCGCAATTTACTCGTTGTTAATCTCATCTGTTTTCTCAAATTTGGTGATATGGTCGTTCCTTTATTCTCTAAACGTGTTGTTTGGACTATTTACGGTGTTAACTTTACTTATAATTCAAATTTTATAAGATCCCTCCAGTTGGAGGTTTCAAGCATTTTTGTTCGGATTCCATTGGGTATTCCGATTCATTTGTGGGTTCGCTACCCTCATCAACCTTTAGTAATGGGATCATTAAGATTTGGACACCACATTTTGTCAAACAAAAGTTTGCACATTGTGAAGGCGGCTTATGTATCATTTACTAATTCTAACAGCAGGTAGTCTCAGCAGGGGTTATCTTATAGAAGGACTGTAGAATGAATCATTACACTAAGCACGTTTTAGAAAATAGGTAATTTACGTTGCTTACTTAATTTTTTTCTTTAAAGAATATATTTGAAGGTATTGCTAATTAAACACCATAGCTCGATTAATTATCGAATCAAAATTTTGTTTAGAAATGTTTACAAATAAAATTAGAAATAATTTTGATTTAAAAAACGTCTACAAGCAATAACTTTTAAATTAAATCAAAAACTAAACATGGTTATTTGGGTTGACTGATTATTACTTATTTTTAAAATAAATCTAACCTACTAATTATTGTAAGTTATCTAAAAAAAAATCATTAAACTCTCTATTCATAATATTTAGTCCTTACAAAATGTATATTTTATAACGTTTCATTTTTTTCTGTAGTTAATATAAAAGTAAAAATAAAATCTAAGGCAATTCTTATTGTCAACGTATATATTTAGTTTTTTGACAAGAATTTATTACATAATTATAATTAAAATACCAAGTTATAGTTTAATAAGTTGTGCGCAACTGGATACAAGCAAATAACTTGAGCTGTTACCCTGGCTAAGCAAAAAGGCCAGATTTTAACATTATCGAAAATGTTTGGGCTCGAATACTTGCTGTTATCCGAAGACAACAAGGGCCAAATTTTATACCAGTAAAACCGTAATGCACTAATTGCAGCCATTGATACCGCATGGGAAACGATTAATATTAATTATATTGATACCTTGATAGCGTCAATGAGCAGACGCTCTCCAAGAATGTATCAATAATAATGGAGGTCACACCCATTATTGATTTCTTATATTTATTTATATAGTAATACCTTTATTTAAAAAAAGTTTTCATTTAATTTTAAACTATAACTTGGTATCTTAATTATAATTATGTAATAAATTCTTGTCAAAAAACTAAATATATACGTTGACAATAAGAATTGCCTTAGTTTTTATTTTCACTTTTTATATTAACTACAGAAAAATGAAACGTCATAAAATATACATTTTGTAAGGACTAAATATTATGAATAGAGAATTTAATGATTTTTTAATACACTTAACAATAATTAGTAGGTTAGATTTATTTAAAAATAAGTAATAATCAGTCAACCCAAATAACCATGTTTAGTTTTTTGATTTAATTTAAAAGTTATTGCTTGTAGACGTTTTTAAATCAAAATTATTTCTAATTTTATTTTGTAAACATTTCCTAAACAAAATTTTGATTCGATAATTAATCGAGCTATGGTGTTTAATTAGCGATACCTTCAAATATATTCTTTAAAGAAAAAAATAAGTAAGCAACGTAAATTACCTATTTTCTAAAACGTGCTTAGTGTAATGATTCATTCTACAGTCCTTCTATAAGATAACCCTGCTGAGACTACCTGCTGTTAGAATTGTAAATGATACCCTTAAGCCTCGCTTCACAATGTGCAAACTTTTGTTTACAGAAATTGTGGTGTCCAAGTTTTAAATTTCATGAGTGTACTTGTATTGGACAATGACAAAATAAAATTCATTTTTGTGCAATGAAATTCTCATAGTTTTGGGTTTTCTTATGGGAGTTGATCGTAAGGTCAAATCAATGATACAGCTTAATAAGCCGACGTTTGAAATGATGGTCATTAAGGTACTCTAGAGAGACACGCTTGTCTTCTGCGGGAATAGTCCAGAGTCAAAAAATTCAAAAAATTGTTTAATTATTAAAATATATTTTTGAATTTTTGACGATCTGACCCCTATGGTTCCCTTTGAGGAGTCCTTGATGTCACCAACTCTAGATTGCCTTGGAGAAAGATTGGCCATCGCCAATCGAAACGTCGGCTATTAAGAACATGGTGTATCATTGACGACCCTATTGTTCCTCAACTCCTATAAGAAGGCTCCAAAATTATTGGGAATCTCGTTCACATTGAATTTTTAAGGAGCTTTAATACTTTTCATTTTCTTTTTTTTTATATCTATTATGTTCTTTAAATGCATTTTGTGTATTATAAACCCAGCTTCTTCTTAATAGGGCTTACTCTTCTCTTCTTTTTTAGTAAAGTATGTTCTCTGATATCAGGTTTATTTGGCCTTCATGTTTGCTTGTTATTTGACTCATTCCTACTACGTCCCATTTTATGTATTCTAATTATTCTAATTGTGCTAGTTCCTTTTCTTTTCGGATGAGAGTAAGCTTGTGTATTGTAGGTAGCAAATTTTTAAACGTCGTGTTTTTGGTCCAGATCTAGTTTCTTGAGTATTTGCGGGAATTTTTTGCCTCCCCAGAATCCATGAGGCTGACCCCAGCTCTGAGGGTGTGGGATTTTGGTTTATCCATGCCAACCTGGGGTATATTTCCGTATGTTTTGTAATTCGTCATTTGGGTGTGGGGTATAGATTTAAAAACGCCGCGCTTTATCCTATGTCTGTTGGCGAGTGTGTAATCAGCCGCCCCTCACATGGGGAACAGACGCTGTTTGCAGCCGCCCAATCTGGGTCAGGCGCTGCTTTTACCTGTTGGTCCGCAGGAGGTATTTGATTTCCCTCCTACCTGGTATATCTACCGGGCATTCCCTTATCCGGCACTTGGGGACGCGCCCTCTAGGGGTTACAGGTTCCCCCCGAGGGAAAAAGAGAATCTAAAGGTTATAAAATTATTAATAATAGTTTAGACTGTTTTTTTTTTTTTTTTTTTATATACAAAATGTACAATTGTACGTTTCTGATAACTGAATATTTTTAATTAACGGTCTAAATACTATGTGTACATATAAATATTTTAAAATTACAGCACTACACGACAAAGAAATAAATCTAGAATAAAAAGCGAAATCAAAATTGTATCAACAATAATTTAAAAATACCAATACAAAAAATATAAAAAACCTAAAGAATCAAAAATTGCTTGGTACTATCACCAAAAATTATGATTAATCATCATTCAAATAAGGTTAATCGGTTCACGAATGGATTTAGTAAAATTAGGTCAGGACTGTAAATTGTAAATTCGGCACATTTCATGTGTCAGCGAATGATACATAATATTACGTACCTATTATGGAATTGTTTGAATTTAAGAGATATAAATTTGATAAGTTACATTTATTATTTTTTAAAACTCTCAAAAATGCATAATATTATAATTCTTGTTCAACAGATCAGTTAGAGAGTTTGACCCTTTCGTTTCAGGTAGTCGAAGGAACAAATAATTTATATTTTACAACTTACTTTCAACACCTATATATACACGGTGGCCCATTGTAAACGAAACCGTTTTTTGGAGTTATCTTACACTTAAAAAAAGACGCTCGAACATGTCAATTTTGTTTAAAAGGGACATCTTTAGAATAGAAAGTTGACCTTGGAATAACAACAGGTTGACCAGCATTGAACCCCATCTCAAAGAATCTCTCAATTTACAGGGCAGATTAGTGACACCTCATGTGAAAGGTGTTTTGATTCTTTATTCAAACCAAGTACATTTTATTCCGTGAAAAGGTGTATGTGCTCTTGTTTTCTATAACAATTGTTTCATTATTACTGTTTTACTATTGTATTGATTGTCAATATTGTTTTACCAGCATCTAATTTCATATTATTTTTTGTAAGACTGTTCAGGCCAAGAATTAAGTTAGACGTCATTTTCGGTAAAATTAAAATTTCAGTATTAATTTCTTACCTGTGCTTTTAGCACAATCATTTTATTAGTGATGGTCAATTTCTTTTATTATCTGCTACTATTTCAGTTTTATTTCTTTTAATTTTATTCTGATATTTTTTCTTTGATTTACTCCATTACATTTCCACTAATTAAACTTATTTCTGCATCCATGTTGTAACGAACATCAATAGATAACGTTTTTAAAAATAAATAAGTTATTTTTTTGCCATCATCCTCAATAATGGTTGAAGTTTTCCCCATTTTTCATAGATAAATTTACAGTAAAGAGTGAATTTTATAGTAAAAATTCAATACCTTTCTGAATTTTTCCTTGAGATCCCTCTAGAACTATCTGATTGTAACCGCTTGAAAATTTATTATTGAGAATTAATCGCCTGATACCTGATTCCGAATTATTCTCTTACTGACCGCCGTATTCTTGTCATATGAAAAGGCCCGTGTCTTTAGATTTGATTCTTAAACTCTGCTCAACTTTACCTTAGGTGAATAAATATTTTTGGGGTTAGTAAATGTCGATCGAAAGGGAATCGTCTTCTGCGTTTAATAGTATGTTTTTTTTTTCGGAAACAAACCCTTCAAAAGTTATAGGGGTTTAAATATCTAATCTTAAGTCTATGCAATTTTTTTTAAGAATAAGAAAGTTTTTTTCCTGAACACAAAATTTAATCAATTTAAGTTGTTTTCATATGATTGGGGGTAAACGGTAAACCCCTTTTTAAGGGGTCGTTTCCAAAAAAAATCAAGCACATCATTGAACTCAGAAGACAATTTCCTTCCGACATATAGTAACCTCAAAACTATCCATGCACCTAAGATAAACTTCATCGCTTAACGCAAGAAGCTGTAATACCGCTCTTAATTTTCATAGCATTCTTCCTGCACTAAAGAGATCTAGCCTTTAGATTTTATTCTTTACGGAACCTTCGTAGTGCCGGTTCTAATATCTACAAGATTCTCTTTGCACGAAAGAATCTGAGGCAATAGATTTTCCAGAATTTAATCAAAAGGAATGTCTACTACATCATTTTCATCGTGTTCTTCTTATCACATATTTTTAGCAATACAAGAGTTATTTTACCAAATTCTTCATTAATTTGAGTTATCACTCCTGAATAACAATATTTTTCTTCTTTGCGATAAATTTCTCCAAAATAAATCATCGTCTCTATAAGGTTAAACGATTTTAGAAGTTGACCTTGCTTCAATTTCGCTTTGTGAGCGTGTTACAACGGTTGTAAAGGTTTGTTCTTCCTTAATTTCATCAGCGTTAAGTTGTTGTTGAAAGTACCAATTTTAAAATGCTTACAGTAAAAATCTTCACAAAAACAACTTAAACTTCTTACGCCACAAAATTTGAAAATCAAATTTGTAGCAAACGAATGTGCCGGCTAGCTAACGGCAAGGGGTGAGTTAGGATTTGTTTCTCACTTACCTTTCGAAGACTAAAGGTCCTTACCTTAGGTCACAGTCGGTGTTGTCAGGCCCCACCCTAATCTTTTAATTGTTTAGACAAATGCTCACTAAGAAAAGGGAGAAAAGCAAACACTTGCTGTAATAAAAGAGAAAAATAATTACTAACAGTTCTCTCTATTAAAATAAAACAAAAACAAATACACGGGTGAAT
This sequence comes from Abscondita cerata, assembly GCA_030710515.1. NCBI lineage: Eukaryota > Metazoa > Arthropoda > Insecta > Coleoptera > Lampyridae > Abscondita > Abscondita cerata. The sequence continues at coordinate 141,920 of JALBCR010002445.1, read as the reverse complement.
GCCCGGGGTCCTAGACCTATTTGTATACGTTACCTATAATACGAACATTCCTGCCGCTATCGCGCCCCTAATTTTGGTACATTAAGGGGTCCATAAAAGTAGAACCGCCAACAACTTATTACACAACTTAACCTACTTTACGCGACCTACCCTAATATAAGTTCACGCACACGAATTTAACCCTCGCGGAAGCTTCTGAAGAAACGGAAAGTACTTACGTTAATTGTCTTCTTTCTTCTAGTCCATTACCAGCGTATTCCATAGGAACACATTTCTTAATCCGACGAAGTCGTTTACTTGCAGTAGTTAATTGTCTTCTTTCTTTTAATCCATCACCAGCGTAATTAATCCTTAACAAGAGAGTATTGTCAATAGAAACACATCTCTTAATCCGACGAAGTCGTTTACTTGCAATACTGCTGCCGTAAAATAAAATTTGCGCGCTTCAGAGTTGGCATTTATCCGTAATACGGGATTATCGAATCTTCCACATATTTGATCGGTATTCTCTTAAGGGCGACGAAAGAAAGTTCCTTTCTAGTTACTGTTCACTTAATTTTTATTTTAAGTTCACGCACATGATTTACGACACTTGAGTTCTGACGCGATTGTTAAAATTTAACAACGTTAATCCGCTATGTGGTTACGTAATTAACTAACAACCAAACATCGTATTGGTTTGGAGTCTACTTAAAAACTAAAAACTAACATCGGATAACAAAGCGTCAACCCCATTTATCGGTTCTATTCACACACCGAACGTTACAAAAAAATTATTGCGCTACAGTTTTCTTAGAATTAACAAACGAAACCGCTTACCCAGAATTTAGACCGTGGGTGCAAAGCCGTGTGTTATTTCTCTTTTAATCAAACATATCGTTAAATTAACTGATAACGTCGGCCAACACCGACTGTAATTCCCAGAAGGAAACAAAGAAACCCTTGATCCAGCAAAACTAAATGCGACATGTGAAGTAGAATTCAAAGAACTCGAAGTGTGAGACCTATGAAATAAGCATTTTCTGAAAACTCTAATTGCCTGACCGTGACGATAATATCCTTTATAATTCTGAATTAAGAAAAATATCAAATGACCAAAAACAATTTCCAACAATCTTGACCCTGAGCATACGTGCATTGCAGCGTAACGGTAACATTTCGAAACATTAATGCATCTCTATCCCAAAAAAACCTCTACAAATCAAAATTGATTTATGCGTACAAAAAAAAACAATTCTTCACCAAAAGGAGGTGACAGTGAGTGTTGTCGATGACTGATTGGGATTAAAAGTTTTTATATTTTTTACATCCTTTTCAATTTTGGCACTCATATTTTGATATCGTCATCCTCGATAACGTTTAATAAAAATGTTTGTACAAAAGTATCCAGGTCTTCAATGTCCTCACCAGCGACTCCCACAGAATTAGCAGTTCTTTTGCAGGTTCTTTCAACCCCATCGGAAGCTCCTTTGTCTTTCCTGAAAACCGTTGTATAATTGGAAGTCGTAATTTTGTAGGTAAGATGTAAAACATTGTCTTACTGCGGTATTGGGTAACTGATCCATCACTCAAAAAGTGAAGGTGCTTCATTTGACCTGGCAAAACTTTAAATGTTTTTTGAAGGTGAGTTCAAATAGCCGCTGGTGAGTGACAGTTAGTTTTCGAGATGATACAGTATAATTTGGTGGAATTCTTCAGGTACAGAACTACTACGTGTAAAGTTATCTGCATACGAGATCCTTCGAAATGTCACGTCTGTATTTCCTTTCGTATTTGGTTAAATAATTTTTTAAGAGACTATATGTATAATGCATGTTTGTTACTAAGGTTCTCTTTCAGTCCTTTTCAAGTATTATACTGATCTACTATGTTACTCTAAATTTTTGTGTGGATCTTGAATAATGTCGCACGGTTTAATAGTAATACTTTTACAAAATTTATCACTTATCGGTCACGTTTTGTTTTTTTTATCGTAATAGTTTGTCTCTCTGATAGCCATTTTTTAAAAATCATGGGTTTGTTATTATTTAATTCCTTGTACGTGGGTGTTCTATCTATACAACGATTTACAATGCTTAGATAGATAGTCCACATCATATCGATTGTAGAAGTTTTTGATGAGTATTGTAATTCAAGATTTTCCCGCCATATAAAGCAGACAATTTTCCATCAATATTGGCATGGATAACGCACAAATATGTTTCACTGTCATCACTTTGGGCATCCCTAGGCGCAATAGACGAAGACGACAAAATGATAACTGAAATCAATATTGGCATTTGTCTTGAAATTTTTATAAAGGTCCTAAAGGAGCCCAAAAACCTCATTTTTCTAAAAAACAAAAATGCAAAAAATGCTGAACGAGATCAATTCAACTTTGAAGTGCACCTCTCGTATTGACAAAATTTATTTGTTGATGCTAAAAGGGGCAGCCTCTTTCTCAATAATGTTATTTGGGATAGAGGGGGAGTGACACTTCATACATATGATTTTGTATGATTCTTTGCATTTTTCTAGGAAAAGGTAGTCATTGGGTACTCTTAAGCCCTTTTCACAAATAAAATGTATTTGGTTGAACAGAGAATTACAATACCTTTCATATGAGGTGCAACTTGACCCGCCCTGTAAATTGAGATTTTTCAGATGGGGGCCGCAGGAGCGCCCCTGAACATTTGTCAGTGCTGTCGGGGGCCCTGGGAGCCCTTTGACTGAAATAATATGCATATAGCTGTATAGAGAATTAAAGGGGCTTTCATAATAGATAACTGTCGACATATCATGCCATTTAAGGTTTTCAAAGTGGGGACTGCCAGGACCAGCCTGTAGGTATTGTGCGGTTAACTTTGTCTTCAGAAGACGTCCCCCTTCAAACATAAATTGACGCGTCCAAGCGTTTTTTCTTAAAGTGTAAGATAGCTCCATGAAACGATCTGTTTCGTTTTCTGTGGGCCAACTTGTATAAAACATTTTATTGTTTTGTAGGTTGCCTGGTAATATATTAAAATCCAACGTTTTCTTTAGATATTTTCGCAGGATAACTGCCACCATTCTCATATAATTTTGATCGAAGTGTGTTCAATAGGATTTTATATGCATTATTTCTCATAAACTTGTGGGTGTTCCAAATTGTGAAACGCAACGTCTTTAAGCATCAGGGTTTATATTACATGTGATAATTTAAACTGAATTTAGAGTCGAAGATAACACCAAGATCCCAAGTAGTTAATCGGTAAAGATATACTATACAGTGCGGACGTAAATAGTCCCCCCCTCTAAACTGTTTAAGATATCAATTTGGAGGGCTATAATAAGGCATAAAATACTACAATTGGACATAAAATTAATAGCTCTAAGTTTCAAGATGACGGCGAGGCGCCATTATATTTATTTTTTTAATAGAAAGGGGGTCGAATGATACCTCGTCTAAAAGGTTTTTTCATCATTAATTCGTCCTCCCAATTTGAAGTTTGTACTTGCACTTTGTTAATTAACGTTTTTCAAAATTTAATAAAAGACTTAATAACTTAAAGCAATGGTTATTTTAAACACTTTGACAATTAATTTATGAATAATTAATTAATTGTTTCGTTACGGCGCGGCGTGGCGTACCGAAATTATTCTGCTTTTAAATTTTTTTTTGTACCTAAAACATTTTGGGTATATTTCCATTTGATATCTAATAAACAATCATAAGTTTGACGAATCGCCGCCTTCGCGGGGGTGACAGCAGAGAATTTAAATTAGGGAGATAAACTGAGGATAAAAAGGATGTTTTTGATTTCTGAAAGACAAGACTTTCTATTTATCGATATCGAGCATTAGACCATACAGATAACTTCTGTAGACGGGAACAAGCTACGTCAAAGAAAACGATAAATCTTCTGCATATAAATGTTCAATGCAATTTATAAAGACGTTAAATAATAGTCGTCCTAGATTGGAACCTTGAAGTACATACATACATTTTTTAGATTTGAATAGTTTAACACACCTACTATGCAAACCAAAAGACATAATTTACGACATAAAATCCGGCGGTGAATTATATGAAACTGTATCGATGACATTGACCTAATTTTATGTTTAAGTGAAGTTACTACGTAATTGGAACGACTTGTGAGATTTGTAACAGTTGATCTGCGTTTAAGAAATCCATGCTATTGAGGTGCATGAAGATTTGCTATAAGAGGTAAAATAGTTATGTAAACAAATCTCAAAAAAATTTGCAGATGTATGGATCGATAATCTTTGCGATTGCTATAATTAAACCTTGGTCTAACCCTTATTAGTTTCCAAACAATTAATCGATAAATTAAAAATAACGTAAAAGGGATTCGCAAAAACAGCAATGCAGTTTCGATGACGTTTGGAACACAGTCAGTACCAGAACAAAATTTTTTAAAAGTTTAGAAGGTAAATTAAGGCAAACATTAGCCATATTATTACACTGAGTAGAGAGTTGGTAAACTGTGGAAAAGAAATCTACAAATGCCGATAATTTGAGACGAGTCAAAATTATCTATGGAAAGTGTACCAGCAGAAGTTCTCTTAAAGTAGACAAATTTACAAAAACTAGTTTGATTACCGGAGGTCAAAAAGCCTTGACAAACTTTTTAACATTCGCTTTACGCTTTACGTTGAAAAACGAAAGTTAAATGGAAATTGCTGTGCCGGGTGGGCCACTAAGAAGTGCAGCTGGCTGTATCTAGAAAACTAGAAGTCTTAAGAACCTGGGAAAAAAAATTTATTACTAAAGTGACCAAGAGAAAACATTGAAAATTATGAAAGTTTCTACGGTGATAGAAGGCGCATTTCACCTCTTACATACAAGAATCAAAGTTTGTACGGATTTTGAACAGTAAACATAACTTAGAATTCAATGTGTTTTAGAGCTGATGTAAGGTTGATACTTTTTGTTTTGTGACTTGTTACCATATTTCTTAAAATAAAGTAGTGGGGGGCCATCATCAAATTCTTCTAATATATACAAATAACTTTGAAACGGCTAAACGCATTTTAACAAACGTAGTGTCCATAAAAAGAGTATTTCAGAAGGGACTAGACGTACTGTTAATGTAACAGTTTTTGTTTCGTCTGCCGCCGCTAGATGGCGTTTTTGACATAACAGCAAATACAACGCATTTTCTCAAAAAAATTATATGGAACGATATAGTTTTTTTATAATAAATAATAACAAAATACATTTGTAAGAATCTAGTAAAAACCGCATCTCAATATCTTTTTCCTGAGCTAAATTATTGCAAAATAGCTGTAACAAGGCAATTAACAACAAAAACAAAAATTATAGCAAATAACTTAAACAAAGTAATTAATAACTCAAAATCAACAAAATTTGGACACATGATACATCATCTATACCTAGCCCTCTAAATGTTCAAAATGACGCCCATCATGGTCAATGCAAGATTCAATTTTTTGTCCAGTAGCCAACACACTGGTCTCAATTTCAGCCGCCGAAAGGCTACGAATCGCGTTTGAAATTCGTTCAACCATGTTCTCTTTTGTAGTTGGGCGTATTACATAAACTAAGTCTTTCAATCGTCCCCACAAATTCTCGTTAATCATATTTCGGAGCCAGTGACAATAATTTAATCTATGTCAAAATTATCATCACTTGGAGCCTGATGTAACGTGATGTGATATGGATTCAGCCTACAACAGAAACAACTATAAGTATCTATTGATACACTTAATTGGAATATAATATAAGTATAAGCAACTGTAACATATTGTTTAAGTAATTTAAATCTATAAACCAGTATACATGCTAGTATGCTCCTAGAATACGTACATATGTTCTTTTAGAATTTTAGAGTTATTCCTAGATCCTTGGCAATAATCTTCGTACATGTATGAGGATTTACTTGCACATATTTACTTCCGCTCTACCTCTTCTCGGTCTTAAATATTTTTTAAATTAATATATTTGGCACTGACAAATTATCTTTCAACTTTTAAAGTTCTGATTTTCAAAGCATATGGGTTTGTTTCACATTCAATAGGGTATGTTTACAAGAAAGCATACACTTACAATTACTTACATTTGTTTATTGAGAAGCGACAATGCAAAACTAGTGGATATGTATTTTTATAGGGAGAAAAAAATTGTTTTCACAAATGGCTTTTCTACAATTTGCGCATCTATAAAATGTCTTTCTATCTTTTTTTCTGGAACACATTTCACATCTTGCAGACACATTTTGCCTTTTTCCTGGTGGTTGTCCATCATTTTCATGATCGGCTGTTCTGGGAGCTTGTAATTCTCTCGGAATTCTTTTATTTGTGGCCCTTATCTCTTTGTGTTTAGTCAATAATTGGATTGCCAGCATCTTGAAGAATTGCCTCCTTTTCATCTGGAATCACTCTTGCATTTATACCAGCACAATTGAGGAGAGCATAAAATACTGTAAGTGTCCAGCTTTAACTATTGCGGGATATATTCTTCGTGGCATTATAGAACGTAATGATCTCTGGCTTGGATTTTTTGTTGGTAGCTTCATCAATATCAAAAGCGTGGTGGAGACTAGACATAAGAAGAACTAGTTTACCTTTCCTTGGTATATAGGACACCAAAGTGATATCCGTTTGGAAACCAAATTTAGAGGAATATTCTGGTCGGTTTCTTGACACGAGGAAACATTCTGGTATTTGTTTCTTGTTTTTCCTCACCGTTCCAACAGCAGTGATTTGATGTTTCTTGAGGAGTTTGAGAATTAACTCAAAGCTGGTAAACCAGTTGTCAAAAGTAAATAATATTACGTTTTGTACCAGAAAGGTTTCCAACTTTTCATCGATAGTCAAGTATTCACTGGGAGTGTACGAACTTTGACTGTTCTCGACAAATTTTTAAATATTGCTCTAATTGCCGCCATTTAGTCGACTTTTTTCCTCTCCTCGCAATTTTCTAAATTATCAAAACGCAAACAGGACTGCAAGAAAATGGATCTCTGCAATGACATACTTTCTCTGATGATCATCATCGTAAGTCATAGATTTCATGCGCATCTTTATATTGGTCCACCTAACAATATCACTTATCATGTCAGGGATAATAAACAAATTGAAACAATCGATTGGAGATTTGGCTTCTTTTTACACCTGGCAAATGCGTGATAATATTTTCTGATCGTGTGCGTGTGTTTCTTGGAAAATGCATTGAAGCACACCTTGTACCATCTTTGCCTACATAATTTCTGGACTGTTTTCCACACACATTAGGAATATCACTTTCAGCCAATTCTTGCACCTCCTGCTACAACACTTCTGCATCTTCCTTGCTTTCAGAATTGTAATTACTACAATTTTCGACATCAGGTTCTCTTTCGCTTTCGGAGCCAATAAGAACTTTTTCGGCCTCACATTCTTTCCACAAAGCCAACAAACTGGCTTGCTCACGTTCATACGACCCAGACTTAACTGTGAATTACAAACACTGCTATATGTAAACAATATAATAAGAGGCGTGAACGTTTCTTGACCATTTCTTTCTGTGATAGCAAAAACTGTAAATATTCAACACCTATTTGTCCCAATAGTTCTAGACACATTATTAATCGAATATATTGATTGAATTTCGAAAATATAACATAGTCAGAAACCGTGGGCAAAGAGAATAATTTGAATACATTAAAACATACACTTACCTGTGTGGTGGGGTATGTGATACCCCAAAGCACCTTGATGCAGAATAACTCAACACGTGGTGACTATCGCAAACAAATAACCACTACTGCCGTTGCAGCATACATTGAACAGAAGGTACTGAGCCCCCTAGCGGCATACAAGCAACTTAGTCTGAGTGGCGGGTATTTAAAATTGCCTGGGGTATGTGATACCCCGCCACACTGTCGCTGGGTTAAATAAAGGTGAAGTATGAAATAGAAGTGATTTATTGTTTAGGCTACTAAATGCAAACTTTTCAACAAAATACGGTACAGTGTATTACCTCAGCTCCAAAACAGGCCCAATTAGTGAGAAATATTAACCTATCAAAAAAATACGGTAATTGTATTACTATGATACCTACCGGTGGGATGAATAGTGATTAAAATTAAAAATCATTATATCTTTACTATTTTGCTATTTTTATTAATTTCATAACACAAATGAGATTCATAAGCTAATTATCTAGTAAAAACTGAAGTACGTTAAGTTACAGAACGCATTCTTATTTAATAACCTCCTTCGTCGCGTTCTTTAACTTCCTATAAACTACCTTCAACTCATCCTTGTAATTATTTATTTTAGCCTCATAAATTACTTTAATTTTCGACATCTGCTCGATTTCTTTATCTAAAGAGTCTTGAATTTCTTTCATCTCTCTTTGATGGGTATCGTGAAGATTTACTATTAAAGCATCCTTAGCAGCTAACTCATTCTTATAAAAAGCTTCGGCCTCGCGACTTTTTTCCTCGATCTGAAACTTTTGTCTGTTCAATTCCTTTATGATCTCAATTTCTTCCTCTTGTCTTTTTTAATTTCGTTCTTTAAATCTTGATTGTCGCCGCTCAATTTGTCTAATTGTTGTCGAGTGGAATCGTACTTCATCATTATGTCGGTAGAGTAAGGATTATCTAAGAAGTTATCTTTGATGATGCGATCTTGATGCTGAAGTTTAGCTTTCAAAGTTTCAACGTAATCCGATATCGCTTTAATGCGCCTGTACGTATAGCGTTCTCTATTTTCGTTTTTGTTAGAAGAATAATTCTTTACCGAAGAATAAATTGCCGAAATGGTCGATTTTTGATACTTTGCTTCATTGTAATACATTTCCAACGCGGTTTCAATGTTTGCAATTTCAAAATTAAGTTCATTGTTTTTTTCAATCTCCTGTTTTAGATTTTGCTTCGTAGTATCAAGTTCGACTTTTAAATCGGCGTTGATTTCAATTAACACTTCCTGCCTTTCATCAGTAAAATCAACAGGGACGCACTTAGTGCACTTTAAGCTGCAGTTACTTAATAAATCTGGGTTTGTAGCAGGTTCCAATCTATTCTTACGCACAGCCGGAGTTGGAGGTGTTGATGGTACTTCTCGGACATCCAAATTTGATCCATTAAAATTAAATACAGGATCTTCGGAGCTATTGGTTATTTTTAATTCAAGATTGTTAGACGAGTTACTGAACTGTGATTGTAAATTACTAGAAGGGTAATCGCTTTTTGAGTGTCTTTTTTGGTCTTCCACGTAATCGTATGAAACATTTCTTGTGGGAGTATTTGGTCTGGAAGGAGTTTTTCCTTTTTTGTTTTCGTAAAACTCCAATTTGCTCTGAACTATACCGTAAAGGCTGTCGTAAATGTCTTGAATTTCGGAAACCTTCTGATGGGCGCTTTCTGGCCTTTCTTGAGCTAAAAATATGTTTAGAGACGTTGTTTTTTTATGGTTTTTATAACTTACGTGTTTGATTTCCAATAGTTAGATGCAATTGATTCTGTTCGCCTTCTGAATGATTTCGTTTTTTGTTCATTCTTTTAATTACTATTTTGTAAAAGTTCCAGTTTATAATGAAGCCATTGTGATATTGTCGGAGATAACTTAAGAATCTTGATTTACTTATCAATTGCGCCACGTATATAAAACAGTTTGTAGAGATTGCACTATCTTGCGTACTGTGTGAAGATAAGGTTATCACAACGATGTAAAATGTAATTATTTGTCAGCGACTACAAATATCCTGCTTTTTACATACTTACTTTAGTGTAGATTTTTTATCAAACCGAGATAATTTTTGTTATTTATCGACGCGTGCGTCAGCGTTTTTCAAGAAGTATCTTTTTACAAATATTGATTTTTGATTGTAAGGAGCTTTCCAAGAAAATTATTTTAAATGAAACGTTTTCTAGCGAATACAAAAATTTACTAAATTAGACGTTAAAGTATTTAAACAGTAGACAATTTTTTATTATGTGCTATTTATTTCAAGATTTAATTGCGCAAGATGTATTTGGTAGTGATAAGTTAGCAAAATATTGCGATTTCAATTACAGAATGTTTTTGTTTGCTTATCCAAAAATTTTAAATGACTGTAAGGTAAGGTTATTAAATTCGAAACAAAATCCAATGAATATTGAGGTTGCCCTCAAGGGTAAGTTTTTCGGGATTTCTTCGAGGATTTTCAAAGCGTTGTGCACACACAGATATCACTTCCTTAAAAATAACCTCCGGGAAAACAATTGAAGTATTTTCTCCAAGTCAACTCAGTCAGTTATGCAATTTCTCTTAATTTTGCATCCATGCATCAGTGATGGATGTTAATATTTTAGCGAGTGTTGGTAGAACATACTTCACTTTCGTAAATTTGCCTGAAGTTTACCACAAACGTTAAGGAAAATCCAGTCTGAAGACTAAAGTAAATTAAATTTTGTTCGAAATTTTTTGGCCTGTAGCATCTCCCGCCACGTTAAGGATTTCTCAAAGTCTGGGCTGTTAAATCCAATCCTTGAGAAAAACTCCCTCATGTGTGATTTTGAAAAACGAAGGTTACCGGTCAAAGTGAGATTTTTTCAAAGAAAACTTGAAATCTTTATTATTCTCAATCATCAATTTTAAGCTCAAAAACACCATGTCATTGTTATCAGTTTACACATAATGGAATTAACGGTCAAAAAGTTCGTTATTAGAATTTTTTTGTTTTTTAAACGACATAGTCAACCTAGGTACTTTCGCTAATCTGCACAAAACATATTAGTTAATTAATTAATTTAAAAAATTTAAATGGAACATTTCAATAAATTTTTATAAGTAAATAATTGTAAAATATTTTAAGTTAATGTTAAAAAAATATTTTAGATAAATATTATTAAAACCTTTTAAGTAAATGTATGAAAAATATTTTTTTCCTAATTATCTTAAAACTATACTTACTTATATTTGATGATTCCTCTAAGTCTAAATAGTGGCGTAAATATGCATGCTTATTGTTGTGGCAGCTGTTGGATTCGAACCTGAAGCGTTTTCTGTCACGAACAATAATCATATTACACTATTTTATTAAAGCAACTGTTGCGTATTAGCGTAAATGATAATTTAAACAATGCCCCAGTATGTGCCCGTCTATTGCGCACTCTCGGAAAAACCCTAAGCAAGTTTAAAATAAAAATGATTTTATAAAATACCCGCGAAAATAACTAAAACGGAACAGCAACAGTACGGCTTTGTTTGTTTTTGTCTTTTACAATGTAAATCTCTGGAGATCTTTTTGGAGATGGGTGTAGACTTTTTAGTTTTAACGCTACACGTGTTATAGTTAGCTACCCCAATGACCCAAATAACCACAGGTAACTTTTGCTAAGCAAAGCACCAATCGATTGATAAATCTTCTGGACTATCTGACCCTGGCAGCTGAATCCCTAAGGTCCCCCCAGGTGACACCTAGTCAGTATATTGAGAAGACTATGCGTTTTGCTACCCCACAGCAAAGCTCCGGTTTTATAAGAGGAGGTTTGAGGCCAATTTTAACAAAGCAATCTGCCGCGTTACTACACATGCCTTGGCATCCACATAAACGTAACATGGTTAAGCCGGATTAATGGTTCAAGTGCCGCATGACGCTTTAGTATTAGTTTAAAGACCAGGGTGAAGGCTGCTAGAGTCTTAAGTACCTCCTGACTTTCTAAGCAAATGTATATTTATGCACCTTTTAACTCTTGTTTTCTCATCGGTCTTAGAAGACCATACCACAGACAAGTATGTCATGATGGGCTTAATCGCTGTATTGTACAGCCCGAGAGAGAAGTGGGAATTCAAATTCGACCTCTTGCCAATGACTGCAAATTAAGGTTGACTCATCTCCTTATTGTTTACATTCAGAAGTGTAGTCCAGCTCCTGATTGTCAAATAAAAGCGATATAAACTTAATTCTTTTGGGTTTCGAAAGGGCACCATTTCAATCTTATTCGGGTCCACTTGACCCCACCGAGGCAAGAGTATTGTGCATGAGGTCGCAAAGAGTGACGGATATAGCACTTCCTCTAATGACGCCCACTGTCCGTAGTCACTGAGACTGACTCTAATCCATGAGTCCAATGTTTTATAACTCTGCTATCCAGATTATATCTGATTTAAGGCTATTTTTTAATTTTTAGAATTTTGGGCGAGTTCAACGTTTGACTAAAACGTTTAGAACCTTAAACTGAATTAATTTGTTATTATTATTATTATGATTATTAATTGTTAATATAATCTTCATTATTGGTAACACGTGTACGTGATTGACGTTATAATTGTGGCAACTGCTTTCTATTTTGAATTTTATATCAGTTTGAACTAAAAACGCGTTATGGTACTCATTAACCAATTATGAATTTTATTTGTTTTCAAGTTAGAGTTTGCATGTTATTAACTATCACAACATGGTTGCACAAGTCACTGTCCTGTTATCGTAATTATTTGCGATCAACATTGTTATTTTTCCATTCCTGCTCTTGGCTGCAAAACAATTATTTTATTTATGTGCTAGCACAGACTGTACATTACAGATAATAATGTACCTACACCTAAAAGTCTCAACTGAACTATTTGGTGTTAGGATAAGTAAACTTTCAATAGGTCATCAAGATAAACAAATATATGTATGATTTGTGTTTAATAAATGAGTGTTAATGTAATTAATGCTTTTAGAAAAAAATTCACGCTAAATACCAGAAACCCAGAACTTTACTACGAATTTTGCCTTATCTTTCTATTGATAATAGTATCAATATTAATTAGCTAATGGGTGTTGTGTACTTTCAGGACCATTGTCTATCCTCTACTATAGGTAATGGGCACCAATATTTGAGAAGAGTAAAACCCAAGTACAGTAATATGTAACATACCATTAATTAAAAAGGTTTCCTTATAAAGCCTTGAGTCTCTTTGAAATTATAATTATCCATTGGAAACTCTAAGGAACAAGTCGAATTCTGATTTGTCACCTCATTGTGAACGTTTCTCAAAAGTTTCCTTACAAATGCAGGAAATCTGCCAATTCCCAAGCTAAGATTATGCAAAAAAATTAAAATCAAACTTTTTAAGTCGTTCTTGGTCATCTTGATTTAGGCTTTGAAAATATTCACACCCTTAGCTTCTCTAGAAAGGATACATTATTCTGTAATTCACACTACGTTCAAATTTTAATTATTATTTTCGCTTGGTTTTGGATGAAGTAACTGATGTTGCGCAATATTTAATTATCTGATCCTGGCTTTAATAAACTTGATTATAAGTGCTTCACATTTACTTAATGTCAAATTTAATTGTATTGGACGGGTTCTTTCTGGTCCTCCAAACGCTGGAATGTCCACTCTAACTGAATGTAGCGGTAGTATGAAGAATGATCTTTTGGATCGCATTTTCTAATTCTGGAAACTCGAAAATTATCCTGTGGAGAGAGTGCTTCACATACGGAAAATGCGGGCAAAATCGTATTTTTCAAAACCTCTGGTTTGTCGTTTTATTACTTTAAAACAAGCAAGTGAGATACTTAAGGATTAATTTTGTGTTCCTCATGTTCTTATATCTCAAAAGCCGAATCTATTAATTCAAGAATATCAAAACTTCTTCTGCTTCTACTACTAATTTACTAAATAATATTTAATTGTTGACCAACCATTCATCAGGATCAATTCAGTATTATGGTAAGCTTTAATATTTGCAAATAAATGACAAACGATCCTCATGTTCTTGTTGATATTTCAACTTAAGAAGTAACCTTAGGCTGATCTAGTCATGTTTAGGATAGGTCTCATTCAACTGCTAAATAGATATGGAGTCTACATATTAGAACTGTTAACGAAAATGTTCTTATTCAGTCTCGTCTTTTTATGTGCGAAATTCAAAGTTGAGCCCTTTAGACATACCCCAATTTCAAATAGCCAAGCTAATAGAGCTAGTATATAAATTTCGAAACATGTCCACTTATATTTCTGTGATCGAATTGTACAATAGTACTTAATTGGCTAAAAACTTGACCACCTTAAGACGTTTGTTGTAATTGCGTTTCGAATATACTGGAACGCACCTCAAAATTTTCAATCCTGATTACATTTAGCCTCAAACTCAATCTCAGTTACTTATTGGGAAACATCTAACATCTCCACCGGATTCCGTTATCAGCGAGGAGTAAATCAAGATTTACCTGGCTACCAGCAAATACAGCATCTGCACTAACCCATACGAAAACGTATGGAACGAATGTTTTTTTTTAATTAAATTTCCCAAGAATAAATAACCCAAAAAAAAACGTCCCTCGGACTCGTCCTATAGAGATGTTTTGGGCTCTTCTTAGTATAAAGGTATACAAAAGAGGTTGGGAAGCCCAAAACGAGATACAGTTACTGAGTAGAATTTTTCAAAAGCTCAGGGAATTTGACGTTGCTACTACCACTACCTAATGAGGGGCATCCGAACAAAATGGGATAATTTATGTTTGTTAAGGAAAGTTTTGTTATAATTATTCTAAGAAATCATTACCATTTTCTTATTATCTTCAAATTTTTCGTTTTATACGTTATGTTTCAACACTTTAACAACAGTAAAATTGAAATCTAATGTATCACTAGGCACTATACTAGGCACTATACCACTAAAATCATAGTTCTTATCTATAACTATTCAGAATCCATTGAAACAGTTAAATGTAATTAGATTAATTGTACTTTTTGACTTAAGATATTCAAATGTAAGTAGCAATAAAATTGCATCGTCCACCGTTAATCACATTTTAATATAACAATAATTAGAAAAACCAGAATGCTAGCATTAATTTAATCCGAATATATTACAAATTTTACACTAATTATGACATTAATTTTACATTTAATATTTAATCAATTAACATAAATAAGTGGAATACTACAAAAAGTCAGCTTTTTCAAATGACAAATGATTTTTTTCATTCGAAAGGAATTGGGTATAGAAAATTTTCAATTTTTTCTCAAATGATGTAAAAAAAAAGCAGAAGATGCCGTTTAAAAAAATTGACTGTTTGATCATTTTTGATTGTTATAATTAAAAATTGCCTGTGCCCATATGGTACAAAATGGGACCACCAGTAGGAAATCAGGAGTAAGCCTGGATTTTCAACCAACTAGTCCATATATTTAATTTTATTATCTCAACTGATTTGCAAGATACATTTTTTTTCGGTAACTACTACAATAGAACTTAGAATGATATTGACAATCAACCCACGTAAAAGGAATTTAAAAAACTTTTAATGCACGTTCTACGCAGATCACTCTGAATATTCTAAATTGACTATCTGTGCTATTTAGACGTCTAGTACTCACTTACTTATTGAGATGCATATTTTAACCAAAAGGCTGATTGGAAACAGTGAAAAATTAAACAATTTGTTAGTCGAAAGTTGTCGCAAAACTTCAGATTTAACTCTGAACAGTGAAGTTGCTTTAACATTTGAAGGAAAATAAATAAATAGTGAAGTAATATATATTATTGGAAGAATTTAATGCCCCACAACTCTATGGGCAACATTTATCTTTTTGGGTACGTTGTTGAAGAATTGTTTTGTAGAAAAAAGATAAAAATGTGATATGTTTACCTCTTTTTTAGTCCAAACAAAACTATGAATTCTGGCCTAATTATTTTTATTGCTCTTCGAAAAAATTCGTTTCTGAAACAATAGAAACATACATTTATAGCACATGTTATCGTACAAATATTTACCTCTCCCTCTTCAGCACCGGCGTCGCAATCTCCTCAAAGACATCTTATTGTTAGGTCAACTGTTCGTCAGACCAACTGGACGTCACGACAACTGGACCTTAGGACATAAAACTTAGCATGCAGGTGACATATTTGATATTAAAGTTCTGATTAGTTTTTGAGCATAATGCTCAGAACTAAAATAGCACTTATCCTACACAGACTTTCCAATTTTTGCAATTCTCAAATGTCATATAAGAAAAATCAAAAACCGCTAGACCGACTTATTAAATGCTTATGCGTTACTTATACTATAACCAGGGATTTAAAGATAAGTAATCCAAATTCAATATCGTAGCCACATACTTTTATTCGTCTATATTTGTTTTCATTTTCTCTTTTTGTGACCAAAACGTATTAGTCATAAAATTGTAATAATTTGCAGAAATATGTAGTATGCAACCACAGTTTACGCTTTACTCTAACATAGTGACATTTGGCACTGGTAAAGTTTAATGATGCTGTAATGATGCAATATATTACTAGAGGAATTTCAACCACTTCTCAATTTGTTCGAAGATAATTTTAACAAGTAGATTTTTATAATGTTTATGCATAAAAGGCACTATAATTGTAGATATCTGCTAATTTTTCTACAAGAAATGTGGAGTGTGGAGTTTATATAAAAGGAGAATAAATGTCAAGATGGGACCAATAATTTCACGACTTACAAAAAACCCCAGTTGGTATTATGGATGCAACACTCAACTGTATGGAAGTTACTAGATGGTCTTCGAAAAGTGCAGAAAGGAAGAGATAGTTATTACATTACGAGCACCTTGTAGTAGGTCATCTTTCAAAATTAAAAAAAATATAGAGATATCGACAACCGCATTAAAAGACTCGTTGAAAACTTTTAAAACGTACACATTGTAGACTTTCTTAGAAGTTTATTCCACAAGTGTAAATAACTTCAAAATAATTCAAAATCGTCGACAACGAGGTGTCTACGGCGAGTTATCACAAACCGCCCCTCCCAGTATATGTTGAGGACCATTTAAAATGTCGTTTCGTAAATTTACGATTGCTTGTATGTGTGTGTGTCTGTGTACATTCACGAGTTCATTTTCCCGGAATTTCATGGCTTCTGTAACTCTAAAACATCAAGTTTTCTGATTTTCAATATCTATTAATTTAGTTAATTTCGTAGAAAATAGTTTCTACATTCAATTTTAGCTGAGCTAGCACAACTAAAATTAAATCTAGCACATCTATAATAATGGAGTTAAGGTTTGTATTGTGGCAGATAAGCATTTGGATGGAAAAAACCAGATGTCGATAGCCACAGACAAGACAGAAACAATTGTTTTCTCAGGACGTAGAAAAATAGCTGCAATAAACTTTATGCTAAAAAATACAATAATATCTCGTAAGCATACCTTAAACTACCTCGTTGTGACCCTCGATTAATCTCTCTCTTTTACTGAACACGTTGTCGAGAGAGTGGATAAGCGATAAAGTTCTCAACCTTACTTGAAAGATTATCCCACGTGTTCGAGGTCCAACGGCGTCCAAAAGAAAGATGCCTGCGGAAACAGTTAATAATGTCGTGTTATATGCCGTCCCGATTTAGATAGAGGTGTTTAAAAAGCAAAATACGTAGACTTACTTTTGAAAACCCAACGAAAATCTGCACTACGTATAGCCTCAGCTTACCGAACGATTTCCACTTTAGCCGTTACCGTACCGGTGTTACTCCGCTGTATATTTAGCCAACGCTAGATGCAGAAGACCTCAAATAGATCAACGTAGCGAGTTAGTAATTGAAACTTGGAGAACACGATGATACAAAAGCGAGGTGGACAAAATTGGTTATGAAAGACATACATAGCTGGATAAATAGAAAACATGGAGAAGTGAAGTACTACTTGACACAGTTCCTGTCCGGTCACGGTTGCTTCAATTCATACCTAGCAGAAATTAAAAAACGAGACTTGAGGATTGTAATTACTGTGACGAAACTGATGATGAGAAACATACATTTTTCGAATGCTTGCACTGGTTTGCTTATAGACCCAACGGTGTTAATGAAGACAATGTTATTTCGAAAATGATCGGGTGCGCACAAAATGGGAAGACATAGTAAATTGGTTGACGTTTGTAATTTGTAAAAAAAAGATATAAAAATAGCAAAAGAAGTTTAATTTCCCAGCAAGATATCCTAAATCCATGCACCTGAAGGATGTAGGTACTGCCCCGTCCTGATGTAAACACTAGTGATTCCAGACGGCAACGTAATATGGCAGAATGAGGAGGGTTTTTAGTCGGTCGTCACTACTATCTTGTCAACCCGACATTACCGGATCACCTGAGAGCTTGGTGTCCCTCCTCCTTAAAAAAAGCCTGTGCTAACTGTTCTCTTTCGTCTCAAACGTCAAAAATCGATATTTTTAAGGGCTAAGGCAATCGTGTATAATACAATGTCGTGCCATTGTAATTAATAACCTTGTATATCTTTCTACCTGTCCTGTTACAATACTAAAAATTTTGAATTTGTTCGAACTCTGGCAGTTAACTTTGTGATCAAGAGTACTGGCGGTACGCGACAAATAAGTAGGTTTAGATGATTCTACGCGATTTGACTCCGCACATCCAAAAAATTTTTGAAAGAGACGGAGATATGACGTCACAAAGATGGAGCTCGGATCATTTCTTTCCCGCAACTATAACTTTAAAACTATTTAGCATAGGAAGATGAACTAAGGTGCAAATGAAAGCTTAGAACACCCTCTTTAATATATCTCAGAACATTTGTGTAGATATTCTGCATATATTTTTAACTGGAAGCCGATAAATGAAATAAACAGCCAAATTTGACAATTTTTTTAAAGAAATTTTTCAGTTTTTCGACTACAAGTAGCCGAAAATCTCAAAATTTTATTATATTACTATAAGGGTAGCATAACTAGCATAATAAATTATGCAAAATCAACCATTTTTAAAGCACGCATTTTCATAAAGTACGGTATACTCACGGTTCAAAAGAAGCATGCCTTGACTAAAATTAAACCAATTAAAAGTATTTATTAAAATATATACATGTATGTACGAAAGTGCGATGCTAGTATATACGACGGTGCAGCTGTGGTTCACTTTTGGCTTTCTAGAACTTTGCAGAATATTGTTCCGAGTTTGAGAAACATGTACAGGATGAAGCAAGCAGTTTGGCTGTTAGAAGACTAGATATCGTGTAGGATATTTATACATCTCAAAGCATAAAGCAAGCCATCAGAGATAACAGAGAGTCTGGAATTCCCCAACAGGTTCTTTTACAAGCTCCTTTACCCAAAAATTGGACCTAGTTTTTGAGAAACGAGAGTAATAAGCAAAATATCTTCACATTGTTAGAAAATCACGTAACAAGGGACTTAACTAGACAAATAGTTACAAATGTAGACGGACTATTTAGAGCATCTGTTGCTGAATCATCTGCAATTGTTGGAGAAATTGTACCGGAATATTTAGGGGAAGCCGACTGTCGTATTATTCTGCACGTAAAGGATGCTGTACAACACGTTCTTTTTCAGTTAGAAACTTTGTGGTTAAAGGAACTATGGTTATCTTTTGGAACCGGTAAAACCATCGTTATCTTTCTGTTCATTCAATTGTACAAGTTTTTGGAACCGATAAATCCACTTCTGCGCGGATTTCATGCATTTACTGGATGCGACACAGTATCTTCATTTTCTAAGAAAGGCAAGATATCTGCTTGGCGTGTTCGGAAAGCTTTCAATGATGTCACAGCAGCGTTTCTGGAAATATCTCATCCAACGGAAACCATCTCCAAAAAGTGACTTAAAATTTTAGAACACTTTGTTGGCAAGTCATGATTTGCATGGTCTTTATACCACGGTGAACGAAGCAAAAAAATATTTGTTTACAGCAAAAGGAAGGGCTGTAGAAAATATTCTACCAATAGCATCTGCCCTAGAAAAACATATTCGTAGAGCAACTTATCAAAGCGGTCATATCTGGTGCCAGTCAGACAAACTTGTTCCAACATTTGCTTCACCTGAAGATTAGGGTTGGGTGATTTCCAATAATACTTTGAGTCCGAAATGGGTACCAATACCGGAAATATGGGAATCATGGCGGGTTAAGTGCTCTTGTAAGAAACCTTGCAAAACGACCAGTGGTTCTTGTAAAAGCTCTGCACGCTATTATGTACGATTTGTCAAGCAAATTGCCAGAATGCAGGGTAAGAATAAGTAAATTTCATATTGAGATTTTGAATTATATAAAAGATTCCTTGCTTTATTCTGGTCAAATTTTGAAGGATAGTTATCATCATATAAGAAGCGAAAACTATCATATTACAAGTTAGCTTACTAGAAGTTATAATTTTAGGTTTGTTTGGACAATACTGTAGCCTACATAGATGCTACGAGCATTTTTCGTAAACTTTAGTTATCTTTTACCATAATTAATAATTAATTAACTTAGTTATATTTTGTATCTTAAATATCAAATCTTAAACTATATATAATCTAAATAGAAATTTCAATAAAAATTCTAATTTATTAGATTGAGTGCTTTAAAATCCATGTTTTTGAATACAAATTTAAGTTACGTCATTACTTATACCACGCTATATTTCATTTTTTCCCGCAACTTATTGAGCTTTTAGAAAGATAAAATAATTCTCTACAAATCATTTTAAAGAAGTTTTGAGATTTTCTGGTTACTTGTAGTCGAAAAACCGATAAATCTCTTTAAAAATAGATAAATTTTGGTTGTTTATTTCATTTATCGGCTTCCAGTTAAAAATCTATGCGGAAAACCGACACAAATGTTCTGACATATATTAAAGAGGATGTTCTAAACTTTCATTTGCACCCTACGACAAATAGTTTAATGTTATAGTTGCGGGAAAGAAATGTCCCGGGCGCCATCTTTTCGACGTCATATCTCGGTCTCTTCCGAAGATTTTTTTTGGAACTGCGGGTCAAATCGCGTAGAATCATTTAAACTATAAATGTGCCAAGTGGGATCTTCTTATCATCATTTGCGGTATGTGAAACTGTACAGCTTGTACTACAATTTTCTAAATCTTCAGTTTTCGTCGGATTCTAAATCTTGGTTCGTTTTCTTAAACGCCTAATAGTTTGCAACCCACATTGTTTGTAAATTCACTTTTTTCCGAATTAAATTATAGATAAACTAAGCAAGTTCATATTAAAAAATCGGCAAGTTTGCTGTTTGTGAAGGACTTTTCAAACTGGACTGGACTCCTTTTTTAAACAAAAAAAAAACTTTTCGTACAGATCTCTTCCACTTTGAAATCATCTTAATCTAACCATTGATAATGATTCTACTATCCTCAATTTGAATGCAAAAAATTAAATATTTTGAAAATTCCAATTTTGAAGCTCTTTCCATTTCCGTTTTGAATCATTTAATCGGATTTGGATATTCATGTGGGCAGTAGTGATTTTTTAATGTTGCTACGTTTGGAAACAATTACAATAGTAGTTAATAAATGGCCACAGAAATTATCAGCATGTGTGCGTCATATTACTAATATTGAAAAACGGTTCTGATAAAAACATTAGAGTGTTTGACATTTGTACTTTGTCTTGCTAGTGATATAATTAACAGAATCAATTCTCGAAATTATTTATAGCACAGTTGTACTGCGTTGAAAGATTAGCGCACCTAGTATTTTATACATCTGCTTCATTCATATTAACGATTAAATCATATTTGTCTCATGGGGAAGCACAAATTGCGGTTGCTCCGGTGGGATAACTATGACGTAGTTGATGAGTCCAGCACCGGCCGTACTTTCAACTCCAAGCGATACGTAATAGAGGATTTGGTGTGACGATCGTAGTCTGCGACCGAAGTCTTCTTGAGCGGTGTCTGCGTTACTTTCACTAACTGGCAGCCACAGGTAAACCGCGGATTGAAGGTCGTACGCGTCTTAAATGTTTTACCTGTGGCACACCTAATTCAATACCCAGTTGATTTTCGTAACATAACATTAGTGCACCAGCTGCAATCGACGCGTACGTACGTTAAATTTGAGACGCGTTCGGTGTTAAAAGTTCGACGCCTGTACCTGCCACAACGATTTCCTGCCGCTACCGACACCACCTTTCCGGTGTTATCAATCAAGCATTTAGGTAAATTAAAACTGAGGGGTTAGTAAAAACTCCATGCAGTAAATAAACATTTAGCGGAAACGTGTGATGTAAGTTGAATTTATTTAAAAATTGAAGTAACAATTCCACCACGGTTGTGCCGCCAAAAATGTCTTCAAACTTATATCTGTTCGTCACCTTATTCTCCTGGTCTCTCGCCATGGACAATCTTCGGGTCGCGTTTCAATGGAAGCAAGTCGACTTTGATTATCCATCGAACGAATCTAGACAAGAAGCTATAAACAGCAGGGAATTTGTGCCAGAAAATAATTTACCATTGGGTCTAGAAGTTTATCAAGATCGATTGTTCATAACAGTGCCTCGGTGGAAGTCGGGAGTACCTGCATCATTGACCTACATCAAGCTGACAGGTTAGTTGCGTTAATAAATACTTCAGATTTTATGCCTTACAGGTGCACAATTTAAAAAAGAAATAGTCACCTTTTACCGCGTAACTTCAACCGCAGAATTTTCCATCTCGTTATGTTAATGGTCTAATGGTTAGCGTCTGTATTTCTCACTTGTAATGTATTGTAAACACCGACGCAAATCTCATTAAAATTCCGCAATCTTAATTGTGCTGGTACTTCAACATAGCACATATTTTGAAAAAAAAACAGGTGTTTCATAATTTTGCATTTTAATTGGTTGTTAATCACACAAGGTTCGCCCATGCACATATAATGTTTCATGTAACGTCGCTTTGGGCAACTATTATACAATTGAATTTTTGCTTCTATCTCGAACGCACTTTGAATATTTGATGGCCTTACTTAAATTTGTGGTGCTTTCATATATGTTAAAAAAGTTTCGATTTTCTATTACGATTGTGCTTCTAGCATTTTCGAAGATGAGTTTGAAAGATAGCTTTTCATGATTGCTTAAAACTTTCTCCGCGTGCAGAATGGATTACATCACCGGACTCTGTTCTTTTATAGATTAGATCGTCTTTGCAAAATTCTTCACTTTGTCGGTATATTGTAGCAATCAGTAACTGTTGAAAGTTTGAAAATGACTGGTAGCTTTTGCGAGACATTACTCTTTGATATTTGTGTTTAGCCGTATAGTAAGAGATTTGGTTTCTTCCAAAAGTACGCTCGGTTTATGTAACACCGATTAAGGAAATTACTAATAATATTTTAAAATTTAATTCAAAATGGTATTTACATAATCATGTACCATCACTTTTACTATTCGACAATTTTGAAAACACTATATGATTATGACCAATGTTTATGTAGGTATGTATACTGGGCGTTACAAAAAATACAATACATGGATAAAGCAACAATCACGTAAATTATATTTTTCTAATTTTGACATGTGAAGTGACATTTTCATAATCAAAGTAAGTGTTGAAACCATCTACTTTTCGTAATTCGTAACTAGTACGAAAAGTAGTAGTAGTTATTATCCTATTTCTTATGTCACAAGTTGCAAAAAAAACCCTATTCAAACCAGATTTATAAGAGGAAAGTAGTTGGTACACGTACATCCATGAAATTTAAAACTTGGACACCACAATTTCTGTAAACAAAAGTTTGCACATTGTGAAGCGGGCTTAAGGGTATCATTTACAATTCTAACAGCAGGTAGTCTCAGCAGGGGTTATCTTATAGAAGGACTGTAGAATGAATCATTACACTAAGCACGTTTTAGAAAATAGGTAATTTACGTTGCTTACTTAATTTTTTCTTTAAAGAATATATTTGAAGGTATCGCTAATTAAACACCATAGCTCGATTAATTATCGAATCAAAATTTTGTTTAGGAAATGTTTACAAAATAAAATTAGAAATAATTTTGATTTAAAAAACGTCTACAAGCAATAACTTTTAAATTAAATCAAAAACTAAACATGGTTATTTGGGTTGACTGATTATTACTTATTTTTAAATAAATCTAACCTACTAATTATTGTAAGTTATTAAAAAAAATCATTAAACTCTCTATTCATAATATTTAGTCCTTACAAAATGTATATTTTATGACGTTTCATTTTTTTCTGTAGTTAATATAAAAAGTGAAAATAAAAACTAAGGCAATTCTTATTGTCAACGTATATATTTAGTTTTTGACAAGAATTTATTACATAATTATAATTAAGATACCAAGTTATAGTTTAAAATTAAATGAAAACTTTTTTTTAAATAAAGGTATTACTATATAAATAAATATAAGAAATCAATAATGGGTGTGACCTCCATTATTATTGATACATTCTTGGAGGCGTCTGCTCATTGACGCTATCAAGGTATCAATATAATTAATATTAATCGTTTCCCATGCGGTATCAATGGCTGCAATTAGTGCATTACGGTTTACTGGTATAAAATTTGGCCCTTGTTGTCTTCGGATAACAGCAAGTATTCGAGCCCAAACATTTTCGATAATGTTAAAATCTGGGCTTTTGCTGGCCAGGGTAACAGCTCCAGTTATTTGCTTGTATCCAGTTGCGCACAACCTGCAAAGTATAGGGTCATCATATCCCGATAGTTAATTATCGAATGTTCCAAGAAAATATGTGTAAATAGTAAATGGAATCTACTAACGTAACGTTAAGTCGTTAATTATAGTTACATAACTCTCCTTTCATAAGATATAGTTCATATTAATATGCTTATTGTAAAGCTTCGTACACACCTGAACAACAAACCGAGGAACAAACCGAACGGCACGATCGGAACATTAATTTGGACGGTGTTACGTACGAATTTTAGAACAGATTCGCAATTCCTGATTGTTCCACGAACGGTTTGCGGCGTTCCCGCAACTTGTCAGAAAAAAAAAGAAGAAATTTAATTTTTTACTCTTCTTTGTGCGTAAAAATTTGGTTGGCACTATCTTCTTGTTTTCCGCAATTTTCTCTTCTCAATAATAAATACATATGAACTGAAAACTACTGAAAATAATTATGGGAACAGCACAAACGTTCCGTTTGTTGTTCGGATTGTGAAAATCATAAAAGATCGTTTGTCGTTCTGTTTGACTTTCGGTTCGTTGTTATGTTTGTTCCTCGGTTTGTTGTTCAGGTGTGTACGAAGCTTTACAATAAGCATATTAATATGAACTATATCTTATGAAAGGAGAGTTATGTAACTATAATTAACGACTTAACGTTACGTTAGTAGATTCCATTTACTATTTACACATATTTTCTTGGAACATTCGATAATTAACTATCGGGATATGATGACCCTATACTTCGCAGGTTGTGCGCAACTGGATACAAGCAAATAACTTGGAGCTGTTACCCTGGCCAGCAAAAGCCCAGATTTTAACATTATCGAAAATGTTTGGGCTCGAATACTGCTGTTATCCGAAGACAACAAGGGCCAAATTTTATACCAGTAAACCGTAATGCACTAATTGCAGCCATTGATACCGCATGGGAAACGATTAATATTAATTATATTGATACCTTGATAGCGTCAATGAGCAGACGCCTCCAAGAATGTATCAATAATAATGGAGGTCACACCCATTATTGATTTCTTATATTTATTTATATAGTAATACCTTTATTTAAAAAAAGTTTTCATTTAATTTTAAACTATAACTTGGTATCTTAATTATAATTATGTAATAAATTCTTGTCAAAAAACTAAATATATACGTTGACAATAATTGCCTATTTTTATTTTCACTTTTTATTAACTACAGAAAAAAATGAAACGTCATAAAATATACATTTTGTAAGGACTAAATATTATGAATAGAGAGTTTAATGATTTTTTTTTAATAACTTACAATAATTAGTAGGTTAGATTTATTTAAAAATAAGTAATAATCAGTCAACCCAAATAACCATGTTTAGTTTTTGATTTAATTTAAAAGTTATTGCTTGTAGACGTTTTTAAATCAAAATTATTTCTAATTTTATTTTGTAAACATTTCCTAAACAAAATTTTGATTCGATAATTAATCGAGCTATGGTGTTTAATTAGCGATACCTTCAAATATATTCTTTAAAGAAAAAAATTAAGTAAGCAACGTAAATTACCTATTTTCTAAAACGTGCTTAGTGTAATGATTCATTCTACAGTCCTTCTATAAGATAACCCCTGCTGAGACTACCTGCTGTTAGAATTGTAAATGATACCCTTAAGCCCGCTTCACAATGTACAAACTTTTGTTTACAGAAATTGTGGTGTCCAAGTTTTACAATTTCATGAGTGTACTTTCAAACCATGTTTACTGTTTGAGGTTATACCCACATAAGCACAATCATATACTAATAACATTCTAATAACATTCTAGTAGGGATATTCAAATATGCTTAGAATAAGTTATATATATATATATATATATATATATATATATATATATATATATATACATATTCCAGATGTAGATAGAATATTCTAGAATTGCACAATGTCCCACTTTTAAATATTCAATGAATAATCTGGAGGAATATTATAAAGATAATACTGTAAATGTTCATATAATATTTCTATCTTCACTGAAATAATGATCATGTAATATTCTTCTAGGATTTACAGAATATTCTTATATTAATCTCAAAATATTAATAGATTTGATAAAATTCTATTTAAAACTGAAATTTTAGTTGTTGCCGACGTTTCGACCTCTATTGTGCGGTCTTCATCAGGCCGTTTGAAATTAAATGTTTTACAATAATTAGAAAACGACTGAAATTGTAGCAAAAACAATTGTTTTGACATTGAACTAACACTAAAAGTGTTTTTTCGGTCGTTTTCCAATTACTGTGAAACATTTAATTTCAAATGCCTCGATGAAGACCCCATAACGGGGTTCGAAATGTCGGCATAACTGAAAATACATTTCATTTATTTCTCCTGAAGTCACTGATCCTAGGAAATACTATAAATAATTGAAAATTAGAAAGAAATGTTTACATTGGTAATATTTATAACTAACGAACGTTGAACTTGCAGGAGCAAGATCCTTGATGCAAACGAGGCAGAAAGTAATTTTGTTAAAATGCTAACTTCAAAACACCTTCACAATTAAACGTGAAAATGGAAACAAAAGGTGTATCTAAAACCCGAATAAAGATTGAATAAATTTAATTCGAAAGAATATTAAATATTTAAAACAATATACAAAATAACTATTTATAATTAAAGGGTCAACTTGCTCTTTATGCATTTTCAATGCGAGCCTCTCGGTTGCTTTGGTAAGTCATACAGCGATTGCATTTTCAATATCTTTGACTGTGGTTGGTCTTTTATCAAATTTTTGTGCGGATTCTAATTAATAAAAAGTGATCATAAGTAATTTCAATTATAGATAATCACATTTATTACCCAAGACAAGAGTCGCCAATTTCGTCGTACAAAACATCAATTTCTTTTTATGTCCTTGCCAGCTGTACAATTTAGCCAAGTCGTCCGATATAACCCTCCTCATGACTCTTCTCACAAATTCTTTATAATGTTCACCACCTAACCTGGCCAAAGCAGTACTCAACTACAACAAAATATTTAGATTAATGTAGTATACAATATAATAGTAATACTCACCACATCTAAAGAGTTATTCTTGTCTAATATGGATCAAATGTAACCATTTCCTCAAGACTCGTTGTAAGGAAATAATTTAACAACTCTGGTATCATTTCTTCTGAGGTAGTTTCCGTATTGATATTGCCCTTGTTTAATTAATATACTTACATAATGTTTATGCACATTAAAATGTTTCGATTGGTTCAAGATAACACTACGTTTATTTTTCTGTGATAACCCAAGGCACAAACTTTTGCATTAACCTAACCTCTAAATGCTGCAAAGAAACTAATGTAGCGCCTTTTTAGCGAGTACAAAAACCACAAAACCGAGGATCATAACCAAAAATTAACTTCTTAAAATTTAAGACATCTACTATGAATATGACTAAAATATCAGGAGCTGAACATTCAAAAATAATATTTCAAGTATATACATTATATAGTAAATATTCATTAGTGCTACTGTTTAGAATATTATGATAATAATTTTAAAATAATATAAATATTCAAAATATTCCCATCATATAGAAATAATTAAATATATACATGCTTTTAGGAGGACTGTATAATATTCTATGAATAACTGGTGCTATATGGGTATGGATAACATCCGTTTAGCTTTTTTAAATTTATATCTATTTAGTTTAGAACGAAGTTGTTACCGTTTATGAGTAACATTAGGTATTATTGTGCTTGCAACCTTCGTTAGAAAATTATAATTTTTATTATTATTAGTGATCTGAACTCTTTCGCTCAACTAACCTTCAGTCGATAGCAACAAAAACAAATTGAGAAGATAACAACATACAATGGGAATGTGTTAATATGATATTGAATTAAGCAATTTTATTATGTACTGCATATAGGTTGGCCATATTCTAAGCGCCCATCAGGCAACACTATAACTTTGACAGCGATGTCAAATCGACTAATGACATACCGCGTTTGAACCGTCATTCCAAGCCGATTTTTAACATGGAACAGTACACGCCACGCGAACGCTCTAAAATTGTTAAAATTTTACATTCAACAAAACAAGTCAATAGTGAACTTTTTCGAATATGATAATGGTCACACGGTTACTGTTAATCAGAACGTTATCGCGATATCATAACCAATTTTTTTCATGCCAATTATTTGTCGAAAGCGTATGAGGCACTATTGGTTTCCACAAGACGGCGCGCCACCACACACAAGCCGCACTACAATCGATTTTTTGAAGCAATTGTTTCCTGGCCATTTGATGTCAAAAAATGGTGACTTCTTTTTGTGGGGTTATTTGAAATCAAAGGTTTACGTCAACAAGCCAAAGACCCTAGAAGAGCCGAAAACTAACATCCGCCATTTCGGTCGAATGTTGAAGAAACCAGGAAAATGCTGAACCACAATATGCCGTTACAGGCTTAGGGCGGCCATTTACGAGATACTATATTTAAAAAGTGATGTAAACAAATCTACCTGAACCAAATGAAATGATTTTCATGACGAATAAAAAAATTGTGTTTTCTTTGATTTATTTCAAAAATAAATTGGGAACTTCGAATATGGGCAACCTGTTACATGTACGTTCAATTTAACGTTTACTCTGTTTGTGTCCAAAATAGTAAAAAAATCTTTGTATGTAACACGTAACGAAACATGATTTTTGTAACGAATGTGATATTTGCGGGACGAGCTCGGTTCTACTAATAACGGGGAGTTTTCTGAATATACGCGATATACCAAAATCCGATTGGAATCAAACTTGGTGGATAGATCAAAAATCAAAATCAAAATTTTTTTAAATAAAATTAATTGTAATTGTAAACTTTTATTAGAAGTATTTTTCTATAACTCATTTTTCGAGAAAAAGTTTAATCTCTGCCTTAAACATTTGTACTCTAAAGAGAGTCTAAAGCAAAAATAATTCTAGGAATCACATACATTCCAACAAGGACTTAAGTTCGTTGTCAAATAGATTTTACCTTGGTTTTTACGGCACTTCCTTAATTTTACAGGTAAATTATAGATTATTTAACCCTTTAATTAACAGTTATTGAAATAGGTTTTTTTTCACTTTTTCGAATATAAAAGGTGGGGATAGAAAGGAATTTTTATGTTTATAGTATTTGGGCTATCGTGAAACGTTTGTTTTTTATTCGGGTTAGATCAAATTTTCGATTCTTATCGCCCAATTTAGGGAATGATTATAAAAATCATTTTTTTATATCAATAAATGTAGTAAGTAGATTTTAAAATTAGATGTGCTTGCTATTTTGCATAAAAATGACTGTACTAGGGGCAGTTTTCAAAGCTTGCTACAAAAATGACCTTATTTAAGTGATACGATTACCAAGAAACAAATTATCAATACTAAGAAAAATATGGGATCTCATTATGGAAAAACAATTTATTGACATTTCTTCGAAAATAAGTAATCAAGTTTCATGGAACATGTTGCTGAATGTTTTACAAATTTTGGGAGTTTTTGCGTTTGCAAATTTCATTTTTAATTCAGATTATTAATTTAAGTAAAGATCTAAAACTTTATCCTGATTATAGTGACCTTAAATTTTTATTCATTTTTAATTTACACAAACTTCACACATTTAGAACTATGTCTTGCCAGTTGTAGGTTTTGCTAATTCACGCTCTCCATCAACTCAATTTAACCAGTCCGACCTACCACCGCAATAGTCTCTTCTCTCTTTAGGGTTGGACTAGATTAAGAACACTATCAATTCTAGTCTGATAAGCAACTCCTCTAGCTGTTATCTGATCACACGAATAACACCGGTACTCTTTCAGTAATTCTTTAGTAATTATGAAACGTTTGATATCTTCATATTGTGTAACATTACTTATAATATTTATTTGAAACCTAGTTACCATTGTAACTAGGAAGTCAAATTACTTTATGATCTCGTTCAGAGAAAGGCCCCGATTTTGCAGTCGTCCGCTTCTTCATGTATACCCAGAAGATAATCAGGATCTAAATAGTAGTGCGCAGAGGCAGAACAAAACAAACTTTGTTTGAAAAAATCCGAATAAGGAAACGGATTTAACTGTGTTTTGGAGGTATCTGTAATTACCAAATTGAACAATGGCACCTACAAGAATGAATTTCAGAATGAATAGTTCAGAATTCAACATTGGACTCCTTTTTTTACTAATACTATATAGTGATCGATCTTTCAATTCTCGTAATAACTCATTTCTAAATCAACTTTGGAGGTTATGGTCAATAAATATACTGGTGAACTGAGCTTCCGAGGAACCACATCAATGTGTCAGCAACGAAACATTCACTCAATTAAGCTGAAATTAATTTTTGTTAAAATAACCAAAGTAAAAATCTAGAATCATTACTGTTAATCCATATGGCCAGCAATAAAAAATGCACTACATAGTGTTTCAGGTGAAGAAAAGTCTCTGAACGAATGTTTGCTAAGGACATTATTCGTTCAATCAAACGTATATATGTATTTTTATTGAAAAATCTAGGTAATTAACAAATGATGTAATTAAATAAGGAACATGTATAACAAACCAGTTGGAACCGTTTCTAAAATACTGACCGCACTCTCATTGAGTAGTCAAGAACACTCGTTGGTGTTTTGGCTGGGTGGCGCTTGATTCTGTGATTAACATGGATCTGATTTAATCGACGAAATTAATTCGTTTTTATCATGTTTTACATTTCTGCAGCTGCACCTTTCAACACTGGTTTAGATAGATAGGACCCTGTCAAAATGTTTACTCAGGTCACGTCTTACATCAAACGTTGGGCTCTCACCATGCCTGGTCATTTCCATCATCTCGGCAAAGTTAACTGGTTCTAGCGGTGATGATCAATGAATTGAAGCTATGACACGCTGGAATTGTTCACTGGAACGGGAAATACTTCCGTACTGCTCTGTGGGAAAGATAGTCTATAGTGTCCGTCTTCGTTGACCGCAGAGTTACAATATATGATGCTTCTAAGGGTGTCCAAACAAAAACCTCGAAATACGTCAACTTTAATGGGAAGGGGGCGCAATTTGGTCAAACATTCGAGCACTCTTTAAAAATATTAATAGGGTATAAGACATCTGCTCTTATTTGTTTGAAAGTTTACGTCATTACTTGTATCGTTGTATGCTTCAATTGACTTTTTAGCGTTTAAATAATACAGTGTGTTCTAACAAGATGATGTTCTTGGTATTTACCGGTAAACTATGTGACAGTTACGTAAATGGGAAAACGATGTGATTTTCGATCGATGAAGAAAATAATTTAGAGGAACTTTTAACGAACACGAACTTTAAATAATTTGTGTGAAATAGTTTTTATTTTTGAACTTACAACATTTCAAGGAAATCCGGGCGTTTATTTTATTGTCCATCAAGTACTCTTCATTTATAGGTGGTAGAAACAATAAATTAATAGTACAGAAAAGCAGACTACATTTTTTTTATTTTCTTTGTCGCCGGCTTTTTTGAACTGATCTGATTTATTGGAAACTAAAATAACTACAAAACAATAATATTCACCATAAATTTAATAAATGTTTTCCGTCCGTTTGCATACAATGGCAGATTCTAGCTGCAAAGGAATCTCTTTAAAAAAGCCTCTGGCAATGAGAACAAAAATTTTTTTAGAACAAAATTGTTAAATCGTTCTTACCATTCTGAGGGATGAGTGTTAGAGGTTGAAAGTTCCTCTGAACTCTCTTCTTCGCCGATTGCAAATCATATCGTTTTTCCATTTACGTAACTGTCACATATTTTACTTTTTATGACCAAGAACATGACTTTATTATAACATTACAAAAGTCAATTGAAACATACCACATCACCTAAGCTTCTAAACAAATACCTAATACCAGACCCCGTATTCCCTATTATTATTTTTGAAGGGGTAACTGCCTCTGCTTTAGTGGTGACTATTATCGTATTCTAGTTTGACCAAATCTCGTCCCCCATCCTACTAAAGTAAGCGTATATTAGGGTTTTCGTTTAATCCGAGGTTTAATCCATCTGGTTTTTTCGTAATTTTTCCGTAATCTTTTAGTTTGGATACTCTGTATACTTTACAACCTAGACCGAGAGCTGCAAAGATTCGCAATCCGTGTCCTTGATTTCGTTTCTTGTAGAGCCAGGAATGTTGTAGCTTTTTTCTCGTTTCCTGATGTCAATTTGGTCTTATGAGAACACAATGTTTTCTTTTGGCACTAAGTTGAATAGGAGTGAGATACGATTGAAGGTCAGTCTGGACCAAGGAACAAGCTATTTTTTCTGTTAATCTGCTGCGAAAAAGCTTTCCGCTGCTGTAGGTCGGATTCTACCGTATTTTTTTACAAGGGCACAGAGAGAATCATCATATATGATTGGGTTTATGTCAACGTTCACATTTCCAGAAAGCATGAAGATGCTGGGTTTTCTTATAGCTGACAGAGCACGGCTACCAGCTTCTCCACCGAAGTGAGTCGTAAAACATCCATGGCTCGGGCAGATCTACTCGAGAAAGAGTTAATTGGTTCCCGCACATCAATCTCTGAGAGACTGGGAGACTTCAGACTTTTTAATGCTTCATCGTTATAAGTAGCTAGATAATCGTTTGCGACAATACTTTGTTCGATCTTTTCATGTCACAGTCTCTTGAATTTGGCTTTATTTTAATTTTAGTGCATTCTTTCTCTGACATGAGACTGGCATTTTGGAAGTTTGTGTGTTTTCTTCAATATTTGCTGCGAGTGATCGGCTTTTTCCCCTTCCGTGCGAAATGTAATATATGAAAGCAACATGAGTTGTGACCATGTCTGAACAGAGTTCTGTTTCACACAATTATTCGCAATTGATGCAATTTTGTCAGCTACAAAGAAAAGAGCTGCTTTGGGGATCCGTCGGATTATTTTGTCAAGTAGTTAGCCGACCGGGTCTTTTCCAGAGATTTGGGTACTATCGAGGGTACTGTAATCCTACAAAGACAGATTGTGCTTTTTGCGCATCTGATGATTTAATATTTCTTAGTTTTGATCTTCGATTCGAGATCGTGTACTTACTTTTAATCTTTGTCTTATACACTTGCTAATTTAGAGGGTTCTAGAGCTTGTTGAATGAAAAGTAACACAAAAAGTACAACAACAACAACAACAACAACAACAGTGATATTAATCTTCTCAATGATTCCAAAGTATTATCATAGAAAAATTGTCGTATTAGTCATGTGTACAACTAGACTTATACAGGGTGGGGCAGAAAAACCTATCCGATTTCAAATCCCTTTTTCTCAGAAGAAGGAGCAGGTAGAGTAGTGGGGTAACAACCGTTAGAAAGCCGGTTTTATGCCATTTGTCAGTAGTCAACATGCCTTGGTCTTTTGAACATCGTGCTTTTGTTATTGAGCGGTTTATCGAATGCGGCGGTTTGATAATTGCTACACAACGTGCTTTTCGAATTCATTTCGGACTCGGGCGTCATGATCCTGTTCCACATCATGCTACGATTAAAGTGTGGGTGTCAAATTTTAGACAGACGAGTTCAGCATTGAAAAAGAATTCGCCTGGACGTCCCAGGACAGCAACAGGACCTGAAAACGTGGCCAATGTGAGAGCCGCGATTGAACGTTCCCCGCGTCATTCGGCGCGAAAACATTCGCTCGCTTTGGCGATTTCCAACCGCAGTATTCGGTGCATTTTGCACCAGGACCTCAAAATGCATCCCTACAAAATGGTTGTTGCACAGGAATTAAGTGAAAGGGATTTTGAAACCCGTACGAACCTGTGTCGCGATCTCCGAGAACTCCCAAACGACGATGTTGTGCTCTTCATGGACGAAGCCCATTTTCACCTTTGTGGTGCCGTTAACAGGCAGAATTTTCGATATTGGAGTGACGAAAATCCTCGAGAAATCCATCAGGAACCCCTCCATAGCCCAAAAGTGACTGTGTGGTGTGCTCTTTCCCGCCTAGGCGTCTGGGGGCCTTACTTTTTGAAGAAAATGGGCATACCGTAACGGTCAACAGCGAGCGCTATTGTTTCATGCTGGAAAATTTTCTTAGACCCAAAATGGAAGAAAATGGCGTGGAAAATGTGTGGTTTCAACAGGATGGTGCAACCGCCCACACATCGCGACGATCAATGGACATTCTCAGGGAACTGTTTCCCGGTCGCCTCATTTCCCTGAGAGGTGATCTTGGCTGGCCGCCGCGCTCACCGGATCTCTCTCTGTGACTTCTTCCTTTGGGGTTACCTCAAATCGAAGGTTTACCAGCATCGACCAAGGACCCTTCTTGCTTTACGAAGGGAAATTGCTCGGGCAATTGAAGAAATTCCTATGGAAATGACGGTGAAAGTCATGGAAAGCTACCGCGAGCGCCTAAATTAGTGTATCCGCTCCCAAGGACGACATTTGAGTGATGTGCTTTTCAAAACTTAAATTTAAAAATGGCATAAAATTTGCGATATGTTAATAAAAAAATTTTTTGACAAGTTGAGTGATTTCAATTTTATAACGTTTTGAAATTGGATAGGTTTTTCTGCCCCACCCTGCTATTGCAAGAATGATGTGTTGCTTTTTATAATATACAGGTTGATTGTAAATTTAGGGCCACTTGATCTACTCTTTTATTATCTATGATAAACAAAAAGTTTATTAAGAAAAGTTTTACAAGTATACAAGATGAGTATTTTTCAAACTTTGCACAAAATGACTGACTTCCGGTTTAAGCGGAAATGATATCAACTTTATTTTTTCATCTGGATGTCGTTTTATCCTTCTTTTAGGAGATGGGGCTTTTTTTTATACAAAAACCAACTAATTTGTATTTTTTAATACGCAACGTTTCGGGAACTTATTCTCCCAAAAGATGTGTTCCCTTCATCAGGCTATATAAGAATTTAATAAGTTTTTGTCATTATTTTCCTTTACAAACATAAGTGTTTTTAGTTATTATAACAAAACTTATGAGATTTATCAATCTTTGTAACAATTAACGATACACAGACGACAATTTTTACGAGTGTTACAACGTACAGGTATAAAACGAATTTATTTTTTAAAATGAATCATGTGGTATTTTTTAGGTTAAAGTGATTCTTTGATAAAATCTCTTTAAAAAACTATAACACAAGTATATCGCTAAAGTTACTAATAAATTAGTTATTTATTATTCAAAATCTAAAGAGATGCTTTCGATTGGTACAATTAATCTTAGGAGGCTGTGAAAACTAATGTGCACAACTGTCAGAATATGATTGTTAGTTGTTGTATAAAACAGGTATAGCGTTTAAAGTCACGAATCACGAAATCAAAATTTAACAGCAGTCGATCATCAAATTAATATTTTGCAACTTATGAAAACAGCTAATACAATTTACAGCTTATAAATATCTCTAACCAAACCACAACAGAAAAACTAATTAGTTTAACAAATGTTCAAAGTGCCCCCCATTTTGTTGTATACATAAGCGGTTTCTATTCACAATACTTCTTTGTATATCTTGCAGCATTTCGGGTGTTATTTCATCGTATTCTGACCGTTGTGCACATTAGTTTTCACAGTCTCCTAAGATTAATTGTACCAATCGAAAGCACCTCTTTAGATTTTGAATAATAAATAATTAATTTATTAGTAACTTTAGCGCTATACTTGTGTTATAGTTTTTTAAAGAGAATTTATCAAAGAATCACTTTAGCCTAGAAAATACTACATGATTCATTTAAAAAAATAAAATTGATGTCATATCCGCTTAATCCGGAAGTCAGCCAATTTGTGATAAGTTTGGAAAATACTTCAACTAAATAATTCAACTCCTTCCCACATATGGGTCCTCAAGTTTATCTTCAGTCACACAAAAATGTTTGTATACCATATATGCTAATGTAAATTGCATTTTTTTGTTGTAGTTCACATTCATTTTTCGTGATAGTACAGAGTACGGTTTAATGATAAGGAACGTCGCAATACATTTCAACTTCTTTCACATTTTATTTTCCATATCTAAGTGCAAAATGTGGGAACTCGTGAAATTTTGCTCAGCACTTATTTAATTTTTCTTATTATTAAATAATGAGCAGTATTTTAATAAAAATGTTTCTGCATGGTTTGGTAAAATTAGTTTTAAAAACTAAAACTCCTTTTTTAAAATTAATTCTTTAAATACATTAATTAAGATACAGTTTCCAATGACTGGCTTGCAATTAATCTTAATTTTACATTCAAAATTACTTTGTTGATTATCTATATGACAGTTTTGTAATGCAATTCATGAAAATTCTTTGGGTCAAAAGAATAAACATAATATGCGTTCCTGGTATTGTTTTTGTTTAAATAAAAAAAAACTGTTCAATTGTGAACATTTTTGTCGTGTTGTGAAGTGTTAAATATATTTTAACGGGTGTTAAAAATTTAACGGAAGAGAATAGATCTTTAACTTTATTTGTAGAATCATTTGAACTAAATTTAAACTATCGTGGATGTAGTGCAAACTCCAGCTTCTCGTTGAACCAAAAGCTTGGCAGCATAAATATCTAATCTAATACCGAGAAACGCAAATATAGTAGTTTTATTTAAAAATATGTAGGTACTGTAAATCTATACTGATTTTTCAAGTTATCTATACTGATTTTTCAAAGGCGTTCGATAAACTTGATCACCATGTATGTACTCCTTAATAAATTATCTAAGTTTGGTCTTTCTCAATCTTTAATAGATTTATTACATTCTTACTTAACCAATCGAACGCAATATATTGTTTGCAATGGTCATAAATCCTGTGAATATATAGCTACGCTTGGTGTGCCTCAAGGCTCGAACTTAGGTCCTTTGCTATTTAACATGTTTATAAACGACATTATAGCTGGAGTAGACGTTGGTGTACTGCTATATGCTGATGATATGAAGCTGTTTCAAGCGAAATCAAATTTACAGAACAATTTGAACCGTATTATAGATTGGTGTAGAAATAATAAATTAGATTTAAACCCTGCTAATTGTAATGTTATGTCATTCTCTTTAAAGCCAGAATGTATTCAGTTTGATTATAAAATTGGTTCAACCGTACTCAACAGACCTAAGACTGTTACCGATCTTGGAGTGATTTTTGATTCTAAACTCTCTTTTGCACCTCATATTAATCACATTGTATCGCAAGTAAATCGGATCTATGGCTATATTGCAAGGTATTCTAGGGATTTTTCAAGTATAATTTTCTTGAAAAAGCTATTTACTGCACTAGTTCTTCCTAAGCTTGAATACGCTTCTATAGTATGGAGTCCTCAATATAACATTTACATTAGCATGATAGAATCTGTTCAAAGACGTTTTTTAAAATTACTTAGCTTTAAAATTGATAAAATATATCCACCTACAAGCACATGTCACGATAGGTTATTGCAAAGATACTCTTTTGATAGCCTTGCTGTAAGAAGAGAGTATTTTACAATAACAAAATTTTATCTAACAACATTGATTGTCCCTTTCTATTATCAAAACTACAGTTCTTAGTACCGAGATTATCCTCAAGAAGGTGTCCCACTTTTTATCTAGCAACACCCCATACTAATGTTTTAAAGAATTCACCTATTTATGTAATGTGTGAAAATTACAATAAGACATTGTTATTTCTTCTCCCAGGCAAATAAAATCTCTATATTTAGTTAAATTTAATAGTAATTGTATTAATTAGCAGAATATTTATTCGCATCTTATTTTATAGTAAGGTAGGTGAATACAGTATGCCCAGGTTAAGAGACTATTGAGCTTTACTGTGCTATCAATAATGTTTTTGTGATTTTTTGCATCATGCCAGAGTTTAGGCCTCTAAGTAACAACTAGTACTGTTTGTTTGGATTTATCTTGCTTACTTTTGCTGGGAAAAGCATTTTAAAACCATCTGTACTGGGCATATTGTATACCCTAGGTTGGTAATATGCCCAATAGTGTGAACTATAATATGTTAATTACTAAATCTGCAAAACATAAAAGTAAGACAACAAAAGCATCTTAAAATGTTTAAATATTAAACTTTATTAATAAAACCAAGTAAATAAACCAAAATAAACTAAATTAGTAGTAAATAATGAATAGTTAGTTACAATCTGGGCAAATAAATTGTTCTTTGTCAAATTTTGTCCAGCCAACACATTCTTCGTGCACATACACCAAGCATGTGCAACAAAGCCGCATATCTTTAATTTCCGCTCGAGCACATATTTTGCAAAACCAGTCCTGAACTTTCTCTTTATTGGTCTTCTTTGTCACCAAGCGAGGAGGTTTTGTAGCTTCTCCAGTTTATTTTCTTTGCCTTTTGCCTGTGTTTGGAATGTGGATTTGTCACTGTCCATTTTATCATTTTCTTTGTTTTTCTCAGTTAAGAAGACATCCTTTTTTACAACTATAGCCCTACTATTAATGGCTTTTTTTCTGTTTTTAGTTGTCTTTGCAACTTTTGCAGGTGTATCCAGCATTTCAGTAAAAGACATGTTTAGAGTTTTTCCTCAGTTGTCTTGTCTCTCTTTGAAACACAGTTTTCAGTTAAAATCGAGTTTTTCGGCTTGATCAGCAATAGTTGTATCATTATGATCACTCTCAATTATCTCATCACAACTATCATCTGATGTTGATGTGTAGTCCCCTGAACTATCACTTGAAGATTCATCCCCAACATTCTTTGTTTTATAAAACGGTGTCTTGCGGTGAGCTTGCGTACGTGTTTCTTCTGGAGATTTATATGAACATCCTGGAGTAGGAGATGGGGTTGTTTGACGTGCAACAAAGATTCCACGCGAACTTGATTTTCAGTAGAAACTTGCTCAGTAAAGTACTTGGGGCAAAGGCTATTTCAGGAATAGCACCTGGATTGTATGGAAATATGCCCGTTGCAATAAATCCTGACTTAATGTTCGAAGGTGTCATTGCCTTATCCCAAACTATGGAAAATATCTCTCCAAATCTTTGCTTTGTGAGAGCACGATCTTTATATTTTTGTCCAGAAGAGCAATACTTGTTCATCCCAATGATGTTCAAAGGATCGGAAAACCGATTTGTCCATTGGTTGGAGTTCATGAGTCGTGTTGCTCGGAAGGCATAAAAGAGTAATATTATGTTTATTAGCAGCATCAACAATTGAATGATCTAAATGACAGGATGCTCCATCAAATATAAGCAAACAAGTGCCTTCCAATTTGTACTTTGCTAAGTGTTCCAACCAAATAACAAATGTATCTACATTCATACTACCCTTTGGCGTCATCAATGCCAAAGTACCATGAGGAAGATTGTCCTTCCATTCAGGTTTCATACGTCGTCCTTTAAACAAAACAGTTGGAGGAATCGCGGCCCCGTTAGCATTTGCACATGCAACAATAGTCACGTTTTCTCCATGTTCTGGAGCTACTAAATGTACTCTCTTCGCTCCTCTCTTGGCTAGCACTGCCTGCTGGTGATGAAGTGTAAGCCTACAGCCTTTCTCGTCAACATTGAAAATTCTTTCAGGTTTATCCATTAAATCCAAATCTTCAAGCACAGTTTTCAATTTCCCAAAATAGTCCTCAACTATAAATTTATTTAATTTTTGAGCACGAGCTGGGTTCATGCTCTGCGCCTTCCTTACTGAGATTTCTGGATGTCTTTGCATAAATCCTTTTAGCCAATAACGCCCAGCCATGTTTTTCTTTTGAGAACGGATGGGGTAAAGTGTTTTCTTCACAATATTTGAATACGCATTTTCTTAAAATCTTGTTGGTAATTGGATATCCAACTTCGGCTAATCTTACAATTCTTCCTGATAATTCTCTCTCTTGGTCGTCATTTAAAGTAGTTTTCCTTCCCATTCTAACCTTCTCACTAATATTATTATCCAAATATCGCTTTAAAGTTCGTCTTGAAATGTTGTATCTTGCAGATGCGGCATTTTTAGATAGACCATTTCTGATTGCGGTAATTGCCTCTTCCAATTGTTCGTTACTCCACTGAGACCAGATTCCTTTATTTCTGGCTTTTGGCATTATATCTAGAATAGAAGAAAGATTAAAGTTATAAAATAGTATTTGTTAGCAATATGCCCATGGGCACATTGCCAACACCGACAGTGAGCGTATTGTCAACGATCACTTTAGGTAACATTTCTTTGTTTATCAAATATGGGTATATTGTTATTATTATAATCTTACCTTTATTTGAAGTCAATTTGATGTAGATAAACACCACTTAAGAGTTATTTTTAAAAATTAGTTTAATTGCCTAAATAACGTAAAGAAATTATATCTATTTTTACAATATTAATGTTTCAAAACTACACACATCCAAAACCGCCGAATTTAACTCGCAACTGATACTGAAACCATTGAGAATGCGTCTCAAGAGTACAAGTACAACGACTGGCACGCTATTCTGGTGGTATTTTTGTCAACTTCTGGAATAATCATCATGGGCATATTGACAACATGGGCATATTGTATTCATCTACCTTAAATCTGTTAAAACTGTTAACTAGAATTAAATTAAATAAATAAATAAATAAATAAAAATTAAAGATATCCTGTATCTATCTAAATATTAAATGTAAAAAGTACAATTAATGTGATTCGTAAGTTTGTTATGACTAAGTAGATATAAATCTAAATTTGTGGTAATTTTTTTGGAAAAATCTAACATTATAAATGAGTTTAGATTAAACTATCGTATGACAAATTGGCAAAACCAAATTCGTTTCAAGATTTATATGTGGTGACTAAAATAGATTGTTAATTGGGAAAAATTGATCAAGTGAGTCATTTCCCATAAAATAATTCGAATATTTCGTACCTGTTGGGTTTTTTGAAACATACATTAATTTAATGATAGAGAAACATAATGGGTTGTTAGAAGGTAATTTACAAACTGTCTAAAATGCAATACTACAATTCCGAAATCAAAATGTAGAAATCTATACTTGTATTTGGAATCGCTGAATTTAAAGCGAGATTCAAAATTGCGACTCTAAATAGTGGACGGAAATAAATCAGTTGTGATGAAATTTTGTACTTGAACATTGAACATGAAATACAAGGGTCCAAACAAAAACATTTAATCTTTAATTAAATTAACTAACAGTAATTGTAGCTTCCAGGATCCGCCACTCAGAGGTTATAGTAACTGGAAATAACGATTACTCTTTGGGCGTGTCCTTATACTGCTCCTGCATCTGCTTTGAGTATTTCTCTTTTTCTTCTTTCAGTAGGGATTCAGCTTTGGCAACCTGTCCTCACCCATCGTTTTAAGTGACCGTACCATATTAGTTGTTTTTTATTTATTGTTTCCCCTATATTCATCATATGTCGAGGGGTAAACCGAGCCATAAATTGTACACTACTTTCTTTAAATAGAATACATATATTTCTAGGAAGTACACAAGGTTTTCTGTACTTTTTAGTACTATTTTACTTCCTCAGTACTTTCTTTTCTTCCTCTACACTTCCTGTACTTCTCCGGTACTTCCTTTACTTATTTGATACTTACCTGGATTCCTTCGAAATAAGTTTTCGAGTATACACATCATTTTAAATCTACTTTATTCAATTTAACTCTACTTCTTCTACATGTACGTATGATACTGAGATACAAGATATACAGTGGTTCAAACTGAAAGGTTGCGGTGCAAATTGGTCAAACTAAAATACCCCTCCAGCAGGAGTAGTCACCCCTTCAAAAATCTGAATAGGAAATACTGGGTCTGGTATTTTTTTTTGGAAGCTTAAGTTATTACTTGTATCTTGGTATGTTTCAATTGTAATTGTAGTGTAGAAGGATAATAGAGGGTGTTCTAACAAAATAATGTCCTTAGTCATCAAGTTGAGCATTAGAAGGAAACTATGTGACAGTTACAGAAATGGAAGACGATATGATTTTTATTTATTTGTATGGAACATTTTTAATATTGTATTGTGATGTAAGTGTTATATATGGTGCTCCAGAAGATCAATATAAACCTGTATAGTGTGATGATGAAACCGTGTGTAATTGTGGATTGGTTTGTCTTGGCAAAGCATTTGCTTCAAGGTTTAGGAAAACCGCGAAAACATACACCATGACCCACCCTTAGGTACTATGTAGGTACTAAGATTACTTAAGTGTGTAAACATTATAGAAGGTAAATAAGACTTTTAATCGACGAAGAAGAGGATTCCGAGAAACTTTCAATCTCTTAACAATCATCCCTTATAGAGGGGTAAGCACCCCTTTAACAAATTTATTTTGGGCATGTGTGAAAAGTAACCTTCACTTACAATGTTTAGAAACAATAAATTAATAGCGCAGAAAAAGCAGACCACATTTTTTATTCTCTTCGTCGCAGGCTTCTTTGTATTGATATGATTTATTAAAAACGTTAATAATTAAAAGAATTACATTTGCAGACAATGGTAGACCTTAGTTTCAAGGGAAGGGAATTAAATAATAGCATATTGGGGATTACGTTAATGCAACTCTTAGATTTTGGTTGACATTTGAATTATTTTTTGTCAAATAGACAAAACGTCAATTGATGGAGTATGTAAATAATTCAAATACATGCTGACAGAATCGGTGACTACTAGCAAACATCACCACAACCGGCCAGTGAGAAGTGAAACTGGAAGTGACAACTTTGCGTTGTAATGAATCAGACGCAAAGTAGACGGGAAAACAGTTTGAACATTTATTGATTCGAGGGAGATTATAATTATTGACGTTTCCAATAAATCAGATCAGTCCAAAGAAGCTGTGGAAGATAAAACAAATTGACCATTAAATTGTCTACATCTAAAACAAATACTTGAGAATTACTGACCCCAAAAAAATAGAACTAGACACCGTATTCCCTATTACAATTTTTGAAGGGGTGACTACCAATTATTATAGTAGTATCTTTATTTGACCAAACCCTTAATTTTTCCACACACGCCTAATCACACTTAAAAGCTGTTGTAGTTGTGCGTGCCACATTTATCGGTAGGTGGATGTAAATGAATTCGTGGAAATCTAAATTTAGAATGACTTTTGAACTTCCTGGTACTTCTTTATACTTCATTGTACTTTCTTGACAGTTTGTAGTAATTCGCCGTACTTCCCTATATTACACTAAACTTTCCCAGCGATTTACCCCTCGTCATTTGTTTTTTAGTGTCACTCTTTCTATTCTAGAAATTCTGCATGATCTTTTTAGAGCATCCATTTCCAATGCTGTCAGTCTTCTTTTGTCTATTTCTGTCTCTTTATTGCCCTTCGACCTTACCCAATTCGTTCTCTAATTTCTCGTTCGTCTCGTCCATCCATTGCTATTTTTACACCTAAACACCTTTACGTTTCCTAAGTCTAGTTCGAGTCCAAGACATGTAGGTACCTAGTTTTGTCTAAATTTATTGACTGGCCTGCTTCTTCGTATCCCTCTTTTATTTTATGAGTCATATATTTCAGGTTTTCTTTGGTTGTTGAGGACCTGATAGTCTGCATTATCGTTTGTAGGTAGGTATTCCCATGATTCAGTATTTATGGTATATACATTAATTTTATACATTTATTTGATGTCCAAATATTTTTAAGTTCACGATCACATTAATTAAATGGAAGCAAGGTTATAGGAAATTCTTGACTTTCAATTACTGAAACTAAATATGTGTGAGGATGTTTTTAATTTTTTTTCTAATGGCGTTTGTTTTAGTTTTATTTGTTT
Organism: Abscondita cerata; assembly: GCA_030710515.1. Lineage (NCBI taxonomy): Eukaryota > Metazoa > Arthropoda > Insecta > Coleoptera > Lampyridae > Abscondita > Abscondita cerata. The sequence continues at coordinate 97,903 of JALBCR010002445.1, read as the reverse complement.
GGTACCGACCAAATTTCTTCTTATTGATTGAATATTGTAGATGGTAATAATTTTTCCTACGTTGTCGATTGTTAATTAAAGTGCTTTTCAAAAGGTCACGATGCAATTATTGCAAGGATATCTAGTTTAACCGACCAACTTTAATTAATTTATTATTTTTGTTTATTTTTTACCGTATTGGAATAGTGTTGTTACAAAAGGGCAGAAAATGAACTACTGAAGTACCTACAGCTGTCATTTGTACTTAAAAGTTGTTGATGGAATACTTGTCTGTTGTGTGATCCAAACAAGAAAATTAGAAAAGAAAATAACTCGCAACAAAAAACTGAGTTAAATATTACATTCTTTCAGTTGTTATGATACGGATAACTGGACGAAAACATGTTTTTTAAAACTTGATTAGAAAATTATCTTGAAATTATCTTCTTTTGCATTAGTAGATTGTGTCCAAAATAATATTTTCTCGACATTGCAGATCTGATTGCTCAATTCCGAACCCTACTAAACCTTGGCCTCTTTATATTACTTAATTATAATTTTATGGGAATAAGCATTAAACCATAAATAATTGTTTATGAATTTTTTTATCTTTTCTAATATATACATTTACGAAACATCTTTACAAACGTTTGCACCTACACATATATATATATTTTTTAAATTAAACAGTTTGAATTTGCTCTTAGTGTTAATAAAAAGTCAAAATACTTTCTCAAATCTATTTTCTTTTAGTGTTTCCTTAAATAATTATGACGATCACTTCTAGGATTATGATTTGTATACATTGGCATATTCTAGAGGTTACTCACATACAGTTTTTATATTGCTTACATTTTATACAAACATTTCTTGCTTCGTACGCATTTTTGGGCAACTTCACACGCTGTTTAAATGTTTAGCGTTTTTTTTCATTTGATTGTGTGTGACGATATTTTATTTGACTTCTATTTTAACACATGAACGTTAGTCGTTGAACTTGGCATCGTTCTCTTTTTATAGTAGGTATGGACCGATTGTATTAAAGAGGCCATGTGTATTTTACTCGTGTATGGAATTTTTTTTATTAATTCAAGGTGGTAATTGCTTTAACCCATTGTTATTGTCTTAGAAGGGAACAGAAAATCTTCGTTTAATTTAAATCATTATTTAAATAAAACAATCCTAATTGTGAATTTTTTATGCAAGGTTAATGCTTCCTATTGCAACTTTCTTGAATATGTGGTAATTACGGATTTATCAAGAACTTACTTTTAAAAGAAATTCTTCAGAAACTGGATTAACTCTCCCGCGTACTTTTAGTTAAGTTTTCCCAAAATTCTGGGACCTTCTGGTAGGAGGATGTGATAGGATCATTTAAGACTCCATACGTGCCGACGTTTTGGTCTGATTTGCCTGACCTTTATAAAGACTAGCCGTGATAAAGCTGTATCAAGTCCGGCACGTATAAAGTACATGGAATCTTAATTGATCATACCAGAAAGCCCATAAAATTTGAACTAAGACTTCATCAAAAATTATTTTTGTGAAAGACTGAAACCTGATTTGGAAATAATTGTTAAAACAACAACATTTCAAGAATTACAAAAAAATATATGTAGGTTCTAAGTTTTTTGGAATCTAAGAAATATACAGGGTGTCCCACCGGGAACGCCATCGATAGATTATAGAAAAACTGTACATGGAAAAAATTTGAAAATTTGGTAGTATACTAACATCGACGGGGGCAGTTCCGCTAAAATATTTTCAAGATGGCGACACTTCCGGTTATACCGGAAGTATGTGTCAACTTGCTTACTTTAAATGGAATACCCTATATATTATTCTATTTTTAAATTTTGCCCAAAATTCTAGATACATTTTGTGTATAATGTCCTATACCTAAGTCTAACTGTTTTGGACTTATTTTAAATTTTATGTCAAAAATGACGTTTTTAGGCCTAAACAAAATTATAAAATTTTCCTATACTAATGCTTTTATTATTTAATTGAAATAGGTTTCCTTGTAGCAGGGGACCTATTTTAGTGGGCTATGTCGATATTTTGATAATAAATTAATACAGGGCAATAAAAAAAAGGATTAAAATTAAATTCAAAAACACGTCAAAAGTCATTTTTTTAAATGCAAGCACCATGTTTTTATAGCTTTATTTTATTTAGCATCAAAAATAAGGTTGACTTTGTACAAGGTTGTCTATTCAAAAATTCATGGTTTTCGAAATATTGGCAATTTAACTTTTTTTGTTGCACAAATGCTATTGTATTTCTTTTAATATGAATGGTTATTCCTAGTTGGCCATGATGGCGTTAGAAAACAATCATTATCGACACACGTGTGTTTCAAGCATAATAAGTTATCGCTTTGATAACGATATGCACTTTAACACTCACAGTCGGTACAGTTAACTGTTGGCATTTCTTAGTTTGATACACACAGTTTGACATATCCTTGACAGATGATTGTTTTCTAACGCCATCATAGCCAACTAGGAATAACCATTCATATTAAAAGAAATCAATAGCATTTGTGCAACAAAAAAAAATGTTAAATTGCCAATATTTCGAAACCATGAATTTTTGAATAGACAACCTTGTACAAAGTCAACCTTATTTTTGATGCTAAATAAGATAAAATTATAAAAACATGATGCTTGCATTTAAAAAAATGACTTTGACGTGTTTTTGAATTTAATTTAATCCTTTTTTTGATCGCCCTTATTAATTTATTATCAAAATATCGACATAGCCCACTAAAATAGGTCCCCTGCTACAAGAAAACCTATTCCAATTAAATAATAAAGGCATTAGTATAGGAAAATTTTATAATTTTGTTTAGACCTGAAAACGTCATTTTTGACATAAAATTTAAAATAAGTCCAAAACAGTTAGACTTAGGTATAGGACATTATACACAAAATGTGTCTACAATTTTGTGCAAAATCCAAAAATAGAATAATATATAGGATGTTCCATTTAAAATAAGCAACTTGACACCTACTTCCGGTATAACCGAAAGTGTCACCGTCTTGAAAATATTTTAACGGAACTGCCCCCGTCGATGTTAGTATACTACCAAATTTTCAAATTTTTCCCATGTACAGTTTTTCTATAATCTATCGATGGCGTTCCCGGTGGGACACCCTGTATTATTACACTGTTTTCCAAATTGCGTTTATTTGAAAATTGAAAATTTAATCTTACATTTCAAAAATTGTTAAAATTTGATAAATGTAATTTAGAAAACAGTTTCAACAGCTTAAGTTGGATTTTTATATTGTGCCTTGGTATAAGATTTTTGGTTCTCACTCTAGTAGTGGATATGAATTCCTATATAAAATTGGGTTGTGAGTTAACGTGTGTGTTAAAGTTTGGCCTTTATTGAGAAAATGTTTATTAGGGACGTAAATGTGGCATATAGGCCCAGGTATACTTTAAAAAAATCTACCCCAAAACCATGCCCAAAGGTATTTTTCTAGTTGTTTTCAATTTTATCAAAAACCCTTGATTTTTAGAAAAAAAAGCACAGGAGAACTCATATAAACAGCATAAAATTTTCTATTGATTGGTATATCGGGTATTGATTCGTCCGCTTGGTAATATCATTTTAGCACATGTAAAATCTTCACTATACAATTTCCTGTACCCCTAATTGTTTTAGGGCCAAAACATAAAGAGTACAAATTAGTTCAAAACTAAATATGCTATCTGTGTGGTATGTCTTCTCCGACCAAAATTCTACTTAATGAAGAAATAAATCACATTGCTATGTATATGTTACGGTCAATTTGATTATTCAGGGCAGTTTTCATAGTACTTGGTCATTATAAATATTGACCGATAAAATCAGGTAATGTAATGATTTTATATTTGTCTACGACAATCTTGGATAATTTATTACATTTTCATTATAACTATTATTTCTCTGGTCACTTAAATTAATTGACAGCAATTTGGAAACGTACGTATGATGTGATTCTCGTTGGCAAATCAGCAACCATCTTCGATGGCTTCTCGCTTGTACCATCTTTAACGAGTTAACGATTATTTTCAGTTTTTTGCTGAGCACTATCGTTGTTTTTTTGTAGTCCTATAGTTTTCTTAGGATGTTTTTTGCCTTAAATTTCTAAAAAATTAAATGCAGGAGCAGCTTTTAACTGATGTATGTGATATGAAGCATCGTTTCAACGAACGGCTAAATGAATTGTGTTTATCAAAAGGTCAAATTATCACAAAACCACAATATTTGGAGTTAATTGAAAAGGTTAAAACATTTTTAAGCAAAGTGGTAAAAACATCGAGGATTATCAGCGTTTATGCAGATTTGACATAATAACTATTGTAGGAAGAAAAAGTTGGGATTAGAATAATTATAGATAAATTCAAAGTTTAATAAAACCATCACAAGGGAAATCATCGTTACCTATTAAATTATGTATGACATGCGAAAAAAACACAATGTACCAAAAGAAGGTTTAGTTGTTAGACCGATACTAAGTAAACACAAGAACTTAAGATGTCGAGTAAATTTAATCGACTCGCAGTCACAAGCTTATGATCTATATAAGTTCATACTTGTATACCAAGATTATCTAATTAAGTTTCTTCAAATTCGACCTCTTAAAAGCAAAAGAGCAGAAGACGTAGCTTATGAGCCACATTTCTACCAATTTTGGTGCGCTTACTATTTGTCAAAGTGTAGCATGTGGCCCGAGTTAAAGATAGAAATTGGAAAATTCAGAGACCCTCAAAGTCAGGGTTTCGTAGAGCGTGCGAATCAGAAAGTGTAAAATATGTTTTGATAGTGGCTGGAAGACAATATCAGCAAAAATGGTCAGACGGCTTGGGTTTTGTTCATATTATGAAGAACAGAGCTCATCGTAGTGGCATAAAATGTATTACTTATGAGGCCGCGTTAGGAACAAAGTTAAAAATTGATCTAAAACGTTTTCTGCCTGCACACGTTCTGCCTAATAAAAATTCTGAAGAGAACTGGTTCTGGTTTTCATAACAACGAAATAGAAATAAATGTCTCTGAGCCATCTGATAATCCAGTCAAAAACGGCGGTTTTGAAGATTATGAAAATTTTGCAGAAGACTTTAATGTTAAAAAAAGAAACACCAACATACTAAAAATTAGGAAGCATTTCATCAAGCAGTCCAAAAACAGCTTTAAACCTCTAATTCAAAATTCTCCGTCGCTAAAAAAGTGACACAGTTGGAGGTCGAGTCCCAGATGTCGAAAGAGATTGCACCGACGGAAGAAATACATTGGCATTTTTTCTTGAAATAATAGATTAACAAAAAATGAAAAAAAAAATTAATTTAACGCCTTGAATCTTTCTCCACGGGAATATTTTATTAAGGCATATTGGGTTCTATGGTCATGGTCCCAATAGTTATAAATCACCCGTACAATCGTGAAATGGAAGTATGGATGAGGTTTTCGCTGATGAAGTGTAAGACTTTCCACTTGCTTTGGGAAAGTGTGTCTTTAAAATGTTTCATTCCAACAAATCGGATTTTTTACGGTCCTCTTAGCTCAACGTGTCCTCGCTCTAGCTTCAAGCCCCACAGAATTGCCGGATCAACGATGAGCCCCAGAAGAAAGTTCAAACTTCCGAAGATAGAACTCCAGAAGTACAATGGAGATCTTACTAAATGGCTTGGATGGTGGTCCCAGTTCCAGAAGATCGTAGATGACGATAAAGTGGAGAAGGCGGATAAGATGACTTACCTTCACCAATCCATGGAGCCCGGAAGCGAAGCGGACGAGTTGCTCAAGGGATACAACGCAGACGGAAACAATTATGAAGATGCGGTAAAGGCTCTTAGAGACCGGTTTGTAAGGAAAGAGCTTTAGATCACCGTCTATGTGAGGGAGCTTCCGAGTCTCGTCGTGAACAATGTGACGAGTAAAAGAAAAGATCCGTTTGGCTGCATTGTACATAAATTTGAGCTCTCATCTACGATCCCTGAAGACTTTGCAGATGGAGAAAGTGATTTCAGAGACTTTCATCAAGACTCTCTCCTATCAAGAAGCCGACTATTTCTAGACTAGAGCTAATGTCATGCCCGATTCTTAGTCGGTTGGCAAAGGTTCCATGGACTACACGAAAAAACACCAGAAAACTTTACTCGGACACATGTTTCAATAGCGAACCGAAATCGGTTCGCTGATGATGATAGCTTAGCTATTGAAACACGTGTCCGAGTTTTTTGGTGCAGTTTTTTGGTGTTTTTCCGTTTGTTAAAATAGACGCTGCAGTTTAGTATTCCATTCCTTTGATGGACTACACGGATATTCCGTTAAATTATTGGAGTGACTACCGCCTTATCATGGATTAAAAAAGATGGAGATTGGGGAGTTTTCGTGTCTAATCGTCGGAAAGAAATCCTGCAGAATTGAGATTCCACACAATGGAGGCATGTTCCAGGAGAGCTGAATCCAGCGGATTTGCCGTCAAGAGGTTGCAATTCAGCTCATCTTGTCCTATCCAAGTGGTGGGAGAGTCTAGCATTTCTCAAGGAAGAAATTTCTACCTGGCCCCAAAAATACTTACCATGTTGACGAGGAAGACGTGAATACTGAGATGAGAAAATGTACATTCTCGTGTCTCTCCAACTTCTCTGAAGTTATCATCCCTCCAAAGTTCTCTTCCTATCAGAAAAATGTTGCAGTTTGGGGATGGATGTTGCGCTACTTGAGAAACCTGAAAACCCTTAAGTTGGAACCAGTTGCTTTACCAGTCGAACATGTCCTAATGCCGAACCATTTTAGACCACTGGTATGGTATTGATGGGCCCACTGTTTATACAGGGAGGACAGAAGGTTTGGGTCGTGTTATATACCTGTGCGGTCTACAGATGTCTCCAGCTTGATGTCATCACATCCCTATCCACCGAAGCCTTCTTGAACTCTCTACAGAGGTTCATATCCGAGTTTGGGCGTTCCAACACCTTAATGAGCGATAACGGAATCAATTTTGTGGGAACAGAAAACCTGTTTGAAGAAATGGGCTGGGAGGAGATAAGGAAGAATATTGATGTTCTTCAGATCCGCTGGAAGTTAAACCCACCTACTGCAAATTGGATTTTGGGAGAGACTCGTGAGAAGTGTAAAAGGGTTGCTCCGGAAGATGCTGGGGAAATATAAGTTTTCTCACGATGAGATCCGACACCATTTTGGCCGGAATCACAACCACCATCAATAGTCGTCCAACAACAATTACTGAGGATAGTGACGACTTTGTAGCTCTCACTCCTGCTCATTTTCTGCGACCACGGGGTTGTGGGATGTTTCCAGAAGGAACCTAGTTCAGAGGTTAAGGGATAATTTTAGTTCAAAAGAAGAAGAAAGCTCTTATCAAGCCTATTGCAAAAGGGGACCTGGTTCTCGTCGCCAGGACAATAAAAAACGTTTCACGTGGCCTATAGGAAAAGTGGAGGAGCTCATCTATAATCATAGTAATGGTCAATATAGGATCGCTAGGGTCAAAACCCAAGGAGGGATCATCATGAGACCATTACAGCGTCTATATCCACTGGAAATTTCAGCGCTTGAGGATGCCCAAGTAATGAAGGAAAATATTTCCGGTGTAATCGCGAAAGAGAAATAAGGACTAATCATTAACAGGAGTGGGCGTGTTGTCAAGAAGCCGAGAAAATATGTGGAGTGGAAACATTAAATATTTATTATTGTTAGTTAGAATAGTAATTCTTTAATTCAAAATTCTTATAGTTTAAAGAATTAGTGGGAGAATGTTGAAGATAGACAGATTTTAAAGTTTAATTGTACTTCTCTCAATTCTTTTTGTTGATATTGTAAAAAGAATATATGTGTCACAATTTTTGTCGAAAAATAAATGTCATTAAGAATTTTACACGAATAATAAATGTTTTGTGTATATACAGGGTGTTTCATTAATCAGTACAGAAAATGAAACTGGAGATTCCTTGCAAAATTTAAAGGGGGTTTAACATAAAAAAATTTCCTTAAAGCCTCCCTGAAGAGTTACAGCCCCTTAAAGATGTGTAAAAATTCACATTAATCGATTTTTTCTGAAATGACTTGAAATAAAAAAAAGAAATCTAAACATTCAAATACTACTACCAAGAAGCCTCCATAATTTCATAATTTTATTCACCCTTGTTCTCTGCAAGGGGTGAGTCTTACTACTTTTTTACTAGAATTTTTTTTTCAATTTTAAAATTCAGATTTTGGAGGGCCAATTCAATTAAAAACTTTTTGTCTCTTAAAAATTTCACGTAAACTCAATACTTTTTCACCAAAAATAAATTAAGCGAACTTGCAGAATTTTTAATTAATAAGTTGCGTATGCAAGTTTGACATAAATAACAATATTATTATTAACTATCATTTTTAATTTAAATTAACAATATTATTTCAGAGAGTGTTCAAAATGGGCACCATTTTCTTGAATACAGGCTCTTATTCTTTTGAACAAATTTCCGTTAACGCTACCTAGCATTGCTACAGATTGTCTAACTCTTCAGGGAGGCTTTAAGGAAATTTTTTTATGTTAAACCCCCTTTAAATTTTGCAAGGAATCTCCAGTTTCATTTTCTGTACTGATTAATGAAACACCCTGTATAATAATACTTGATTAGTTTAAGTCCCTTCAAATCGAGTAGATTGTCGTGCGCATAAACAAAAGATGTTAAATTTCATCCCACATCTTTGAAATCCTAACAAATACACAATGCATACCTAACCTTGAAAACAAAATCCAAATATTTTTTCCAAAAAAAAAGTGCTTCGTTAAATTTCAATAGTCAAAAACGTTTCCAATAATTTCAAAAAAGACGAAATAATTTATTTAATTTTAAACCATTTCAATGCAGCTATTTGGAATACTAGAAAATCGGAGCCATCCATCCCTTGGCCTTCCATGTCATAATAGAGTAGCAAATGGTTCTGCCTACGCACCATACTGTTTAGTTAATTATCTCCTTCGTCAGTTCATCTTCTAAACCAAAACTCCAGCTGTTACAATGTTTTCTGTGATCCACAAAAAAAAACAATTCTGATGCGCGTTTATTAATATTTTCTAGCGACCTTAATCGAATCCTCTTTTAAGCTTTCTCTGCACATTTTCTCAACTTTATTTTAAATATTAATTTCAATATCGGTTTATTCGTTTGTAGAATTGTAGTAATTCCAGGAAATTCGAATAAGGATGAAAGTGCACCATTTATGACTAAGATTTATTTTAAGGAGCTCGCTATAGCATTGATTAATCCAAGGTCGTAGATTCCAACATTTTAAAACGAGACCATGAATCAAATGCATCTATATTGAAGTTTATACTAAACAAATTAGTTTTGTTTTTATTAATTTTGTCTAACGATCTCTTTCTAAATTGCGACCTCGACCTAGAACAAAACATAAAGATAAACAACTTAATATTTGTAAAAAAATTGAAATACCATTTAAAAATACACTAAATTACGAAACGAAATTCCTTTGAATGACTAACGAACGTGACGACGCAATTTGAAATTAATTTATTCAAAATATTGATAAATGATTCTGTTAGAATTACAACAATAATAATAATACATTGGATTTATAATAAGGTGAAAGTCAATATTATGTACGGTGGTGCTGGTACCTATTCACACATTCGCATTAGACTTTTCTTTTTTCAGAAATATTTTATAAGTCTGCAAGGTCGATTGGAAATATATTAACCGCAACCAATATTTCCTGGTTAAAGCGGATAGTATTTTAAACAACCGATAATCGCCATTGTCTTTAAGATCACTGGTGATTTGCATAAATTTTATTAACTATTTGTTAAAGAATCGTCCGGAGACGCAAACAATTATAAGATGTTTACTTAAATTTATTTATCTAATGGTCTTTCTAATATGGGAAGAGAAAGTCGGTGTAATGTCCTCAATTGACATAAATCCTATCCAACCAGCGACGCGAGAAGAATTTTTAAAGACCTTCTAGTTTTACAATTCCACCAACTCCTTCATGAGTTGTATTCATTTTTTAACATTAACTGATGAATTATATGGTTTGACTGAAGAAGTGTTATTCCAAGTATTACTCCTTGTTCCTCCTTTCTAATTAGTGAAAAGCTTAGAAGATGCAATTTTTTTTTGTATTTTCATAAGAATAAGGGCGTACTGATTCAGTATCAGTTGATAGGAAATAGGAAACGACACTTATACTTCTCTAATAAAACCACAACTGCTATTGTAATGTTTGATAAAGGATTATACTACATCCTAAACGTGACTCTCTTTAGTTTTTGTTGGTGGTTTACTTGCTTGGTTTATTTATGGAACCTCAATGCGGTTAAATGATTATAGTACCGAGACATAATTTTTTTAAGCAGACTACTAAATATTCCCCAGTATTGCCTAGTAACTCCAACTATTCCCATGTATTGTCAAATATTCCTAGACTTCAGGCATTTCCAAGTATTCCATAATATTTTCAAATTCATTATATTACAACTAAAATCTAAATATTATTATCTAATAATATTATTTCTTTTATTCGCCGCAGTTTCCTACGAACCCTTCCTTATGGGAAGGTGATTCGAAAAGAAAACTCTATTTCAGTAGAATGACGTTTTGCATTGTAAGTCCAATGCTTCTTCGGGCAGTGCTGAAATAAATTAGTTATAAGATGGTGTTACTTGGGACTAAAAAGTGTCGGCGTTTTATTAGTCCCAAGTAACACCGTCTTACATAACTTATTTATTTCAGCACTGCCCGAAGAAGTATTGGTCTTACAATGCGAAACGTCGCATCACACTAAAATAGAGTTTTCTTTTTGAACCACCTTCCTATAAGGAAGGGTCCATAGGAAACTGCGGCGAATAAAAGAAATAATATTAATATGTATATTGTTTTATTGTTACCAAATAATTATTTATAATCTCAACTAATTTGTTTTTATTTTATCTTAAGAGCGTTTCATACTCTTATATATTTTAGTAATCATCATACGATCACTGGGTTTTAGTTGAAATGGATTACTTCCACATACTTGCAAAGGTCCATAAAATACAAATTCTCTGTCAATAACCTCAATTTCTGCATTTTGTGGCCAAATAAAATTATCGAAATTGGATTACACTTGTCCTCCTTATCATCGATTTGTAATACTCTACCTAAATACCACCCGCCATCATAATACACGGAATAGTATTTTTCGACTTCAATGCGTATGTTTGGATGCTTAGATTGTTCTGAATCTGAGTCATTCACAAAAGCACTGTGCACAGTAATGCAACTCGAAGATTCTGATTCATCGCTGTTTTCTGATTCTACGCCAGTACTTGTTCTCTCATTGGCTTTAGTATGTTTTTGTCTCGTTTTTCGTTTTGCCGGGTTTTTATGTTACTTTTTTACTGAATGGTCGATTTTTTTCTATCAGTCATTCATCTGACTCTGTAAATTCTATCGGCAGCTAACCTGCTGTTATTAGAAAAAAACCAACAAAGTTATGACTTACTAACTGTAATGGTTTTATTATTATTTAGACATGATCTTGGTGTTCTAGAAGAAACAGACAATGTCACGCAATGTCATTTAAATAACTTAACATTATCCCTTGTTATTTACCTATTATGATTATTATTTAACTGAACAAAACACAAGGATAATTACATCACAGAGCACAGAGCTGCAATTCTATTCTAGCAATGGTAGTTCATGGTTTTACGCAGAAAACTGCAAGAGTGGAGATGAAACTGAAAACCGAGGTGAACCCGTGTTTTTCCTCCACGGTCGCCTACAACAGACGACCAAGTCTGAGTAGTAACGACCGATTAGCAATGGCTTCTCTATCGCTAAGGTGTTTTCCTCCGAGGAAAACAAATATATTAAAAAAATATTTTAGAAGCAATCGCACATCGGCCGTAGCTATCCCGTCGCTCGTAGGCGATTGTGGAGGAAACGTTGCTTAACATTTCAAAAATTATTATGCAAATGTTTCATGCGGTTCTATGTATTTCTATCCGTTTCTAAGTATTCCCATGTATTTCCAGTATAAGTACAGTGATTCCCAGTGGTGGTTGATCCCTCGGTAACACCCAAATAAGGGTTCAGGCAGCACGTTTTGACAATGTAGAAATAAACAAGTTTGGGAACTAACAATCTACATAAATTTACCTAATATAACTACAAATTATTATTGTAGCCAGAGCCAGAACATCATCTATGCGATAGTAGGTATTGATGTCTTAATTGGAAAAGGGTGAAACTGCATATATGTCTTTTGTACCGTCCAATTCCCATGTAAAATTCCTGGCACGGGCGCCACTCTTAAGGGTACAGTTTGTAATAAAAATAATTTTGGTTTCACTATCATAAACACGATTTGTTACTCAACCTTGTTTGGAACCTACTATAGAAACAAACAAAATTTTAATGTCAAAATATTTTATTACTCAACATATTCTCCTCTTAATTAGATAAATTTATTACAGTGAACCTGCAACGTCTCTAGACCTTTCAAAAATTGTTTCTTCTTGCTCTGCAAACCAGACCTCCACAGCTTCTATTACCTCCTTGTTGGAAGAAAATGTACGACCTTTTTAAACTTTTTTCAGTTGAGGAAAGAGGTGATAGTCGGACGGAGCCAAATCGGGTGAATAAGGGGGTGTTCTAGTAATTCAAACCCTAAATCACGAATTTTTGCATGGCAACATGAGATTTGTGTGCAGGGCGTTGTCCTGCAAAAACAAAACCCCTTTGGATAGCTTTCGCGTCTTTTCTCTTTAATATTTTCCGGTAGAGTGGTCAATAATGTCGAATAGTAATCTCCAGTTATTGTTCTACCCTTATCCAAAAATCAATCATGATTACTCCATGGCAATCCCAAAAACTGAAGCAAGAACTTTTCCAGCAGATTTTGGACACGAAACTTCTTAGGGCTTGGAGAACCAGAGTGTCGCCATTCCATCGATTGTTGCTTTGTTTCTGGATCGTAGAAATGTACCCAAGTCTCATCCATAGTAACAATTCGGTTTAAGAAGTCTACATCGTTTTCAAATCGAGCACAGATCGAACGCGATGCTTCTACCCTTGCACGCTTTTGGTCAACATTCAAACATTTGGGGATCCATTTTGCAGCAATTTTTCTCATGTCCAAATTGACGTGAACCATATGATGAACGCGTTCGTATGAAATATTCAGTGCTTTAGATATCCGTTCACCAAGGGTATTAAGCATATCTTCGTAAATCTGCTTGCCTCTTAACCCTTTTAAATACAGGTACTTGATGATGGCTTGATACTCCAATTTTTCGATTTTTACAATTTCGGTGGACATCTTTTTTCATTTAATTTATTGCGTGACTCTGGTTTACTTTTGACGTCAAACTTTACACTGACACTTCTAATAAGTTATTGTTCGTTGCTATGGTAACGCAATATTTTGTTTATGCAAGGAACTGGTCTAGTGTAACTAGATCTCAATACATCCTCGTAAAGGTGTTATTCTGGTGTTTCGAAAATATATTTAATTGCTCCCTGTAAAATAGCGCCACGAAACGGTAAAACCTGAAATTAGTTTTTTAAACGTGTACGTGACTTTGTTTTCACATTATTTCTATTAAAAAAAGTAGAGTTCTCAGCCATTCGATAACGATTTTACAACCAAAGGGTACAGAATGCTCTTAAAGTTACTGCTGTTGGGTTATTTAATCGTACTGACCAGGTTGGACTAGCTTTATTACCATAAGACCTCAATAATGAACAAAGAAACCGACTGTAGAACGAAATTGAAAGATTCTTACAAAATTAAAATCAAATGAGTGAGTGTAGTGACAATTCCATTACCTGACTTTTTTATAAATGCGCAACGAAATAATTACGTAACATTAATTAATGAAATTAAATATGTTTTTTTACTGTTTTTTTTTTGTTAAAAGATCGTTTGACACGACATCTGTACGTGAAATCCATAAGATGAAGCTCGCGTAGAAATTAATCTAATGACTAGATGAAAGCGTTAATTGAAAAATTTTGGAAGATACGCAACGCATATGAAAAAAAGTACCAAAAAAATTGTCCCGACCTGTAGATGGCTCTACTGTCGATTTAACCCAAGTTATTTAGTTGCTTCGTGACTGTCGTTGATATTGCGTCGAATGTTTGTGTTTTGAAATGATACTTAATTTGCGTTAATGACCATTTTCATTCTGTTTGTTCGAAACATTACACTACCAAAAACATTTCGCTTCATTGTTTTCGACAGTATCATTTTGCACAAAGCTATTCCACCACTGGAACAAAAGCAAAACTAACTTATATCAATATTTCCTTTGTATATTTGAAACTGATTTATGTTTGCTAATAATACTACCGTTTTAATAAGAATACTATTACTAAAATAACTATATGATTTAAAATTATAGAACTGCTTCCAATTGTAGTACGAGTGTTCAAAATGTTTAAATGGGCTGATAGGTCTTGCAATTTCTTTGACAGTTGGTAATTTTTTAACAAAAAGTCAACTGATACGAAGTCTTTACCCTAATTTTATTTTGATATTTCCATTTCAAATTCTTAATTCTTTCAACGAAATCAGTTCTTTTTTAAGACTTGTTGATCAAAGAAAACATTAATTTCTGTTCATTTTTTAGGTTATATCACGTATTAAGGTTGAGTTCCACGCCATCACGCGTTATTTTGCTATACCTTTATGTACACTGTAACAATAATACCAGTTTTTATTTGAACACTCGTTATTACGCTTACAAAGAATACGAAATTCGATTTTTGTTTGCCTTTCTAAAAAAATTTGTTACGCCGCGGCCGTTTCCCCCCTACTGAGTTATTTTATAGTATTTTTTTAACTGTTAAAATATTGAAGATTTACCTTTTGAATAAACTAAATAATATTAGATCAACTAGAAAAGTATGTCACTTTACACATATCGAGGAAAGAACAACAATAACAAGAAAATTATTAAATAATCCATCAAAAAATTCCGTTCCTAAAAGTAATGGCTACACGATCATCAGAGAGAGAGAATTAATGATTATCTCTACCATGCTAATGCAGCTCAATATCAACGGGAGAATAGTGAAAATGTAGAACAATCGCTAGACAGATCTTCTAACGCGTCAAAAATTCAAACTGTAACGCATCATGAAATCCTTGGCAATTATTGAAACAGCTTGAGGTGCTTGATGAAAAATCGATTTGGGCCGACTGCAAGTGTCGTGCTTCTTGATCAGAACGTTAAATTCAAATTTTTAATCATAACGTCGAACCCATTATTTGACATAGCGTCTAACTTGACCACAACGCCAAACTTCTAGTTTTGAGCATAACGTCATAACGTGGTCATAAAGTCAAACTTGACCATAACGTCGAACGACACCGACGCTAATTTAAAAAATAAGCAAGTCGATTGCGTCGAATAATAGCATTGACTGTAATGATGGCTACAAAGTCAAACGTGACCAAACGTCAAATTCCGATTGTGACCGAAACACCCTTAATCCCTTGAATTAGTGATGGTAAGACCCATGTTTGCTGATCCGAGTACCTGATTGGCTCCGCTAGAAGCATTTTTTTATATTTGTTTAGTAAACAAATTAATGTTACTTTTTTGTACATTGCACCGTTTTAGTTTGGCCACCTAATTTTAGGATACCTCACATACGACTCGGATCAGCAGAAAAATATGGGTCTTACCACCACTAATTCAAATATATAGGCACTGTAGTTCATAATTTGTCGTTAAAGTTGCATTTGACGTCCAGGTCACACCTTTAAGAAAACTATCTTCCTTCATGACGGGTGTTTCGGTCACATGACGTTGTGGTCATCTTTAAAGTTTGACGTTATGGTCAATGCTGTTAGTCGACGCAATCGATTTGCTTATTTATGAAATGAGCGTCGTTTGACGTTATGGCCAAAAACAAAATTTGACTTTGTGATCAGAATTAGAAGTGGGCAGATTCGACGATATCGTCTATGATTCGATGGTCAAACTTTTGAATTTGACGTTGTGAACTGTTGACATGTGGCCTAGACCCGAAATATAAGGAACTTGCTAATCGGTACGCATTGCTTGGTTTTGAAGCTGTTTGGTAAATTTTTTTCTATCAAATTACTTTTTTGTGTTGAACTTCAAATGTTTCTGAAAACTTCTGGGATTGTCATTGATAGGTCCTTTTTTTGTGTTGGTTGTTATATCATCCATTAAAATCCTTTGGATAACAATGCTTGTGGTCAGTTATTGTGTTAAACTGAAATTGTGTAATGTTTTTGAAATGTTTTTTTTTGGCTGCCTTAACTTTTCTCGATAATTTGGGTCATTTTCTTTTCTCTTATTTTAGATCAGCTCAAGTGTCAAGCTGTCAGGTGTACGTTAACTTTTAAAATAGTAGTAAAATGAAATAGGTGGTTTCTGGGCTTTTTGATCTTTTTGATATGTGAAGACACATTAACATAGCTAAATTGCCGCAGTTGAAATTTGCTTTGCGAAATACAGACGACACTGATTTGCTTTTGGTTGATAATCATGTTCATTACCATTCACATAATTAAATTTTTCTACTTTTTCCATTGGAATTATTCCCTTATTCCTTGAGAGTGTGATCGTATTCTCAATTTAAATTAAATCCATTAATTTAAACATGAAGACTCCTTATATAAATTTCATCCTATTGGTCATGGTACTGTCTACACATCTGCGGGCCAAACATTTTCCGCTACATTTTTGCATCACCTATACCACACCTTGGACGTTCTTCAAAGCCATTTGAATGTTTATTCGGTACACAAAATTAAAAATGAATTTTAAAAAGTATACTGTACAACAAAAAATAATAAGAAACAGAAAGTCGCTGTCACGCAAATACGTTTGAATGAACTACAAATTACAGATTAATTATAGACTTTAAACGTAACCGTTGAACGTAACACATCAGTTTGCTCTATCACGAAATTTTTACATCCGGCGCATTTATCCACAATCTCTTAAAAATTATGAAATGAAGGACAAAACATATTTGTTCTTATGAATAATGTGCCTTGTAATTTAAATAGTGTTAATTAATAAAGTGTTATTAACATCTAAGAACAAATAAGAATTAAAGCAGTTAATTTGGGTTTTTAATAGAATAATTAACGTGAATTCCTGCTACATGAATCGTTTTATTTTTGGCAACCCTAATTAAGTGTTAGCAATGAAAACTTCCCAAAACAAATAAATAATTAGTATTTTAAGTGCACTTACTTTCAAATAACTTACGTTAATTTTTTCTCTGTTTAGATCCGATGGATTCTCCGAAACTTCGACCTTACCCGAATTGGGAGGCCCACAAACTTCCTCGCAGTGAAGGAGGAGATCCACCAGAAATCGTATCGCCGTTCAGGCTGCGTGCCGATCAGTGTGGACGATTGTGGGGATTGGATACAGGAGTTGCCGACACCCTAGGAGATACTAAAATTTACACGATGCCCCAATTATTAATTTACGATTTGGGCAATGACACCTTGTTGAGGAAATACAGTTTCCCCAAAGATCAGTTATCGAGCGACAGTTTTCTTGCAAATATTGCCGTGGAAGATGAAAACTGTCAAGATTCTTATGCTTACGTTGGGGATGTGTCTCAGCCAGGTCTTCTCGTGTATTCTTGGAAAAAACAAACGTCATGGATAATTAAACATCATTATTTTAACATGGAACCTTTAGCCGGCGATTTTAATGTAGGTGGGATTGCGTTCAGTTGGGAAGATGGTATATTTGGCATTGCCCTTTCGGGCCCGGAAGCTGACGGTTCTAGTACGTTGTACTTTCATCCGATGACTGGCGTACACGAATTTTCGGTTAGCACCAGAGTACTGAAAGATCCAAAACTTGCCGAAAACAGCTTTCACGAATTTAAGGTCTTAGGTAGTCGAGGCCCTAAAGGACAAAGTAGTGTATCGTTCTTGGATAAAAAAACTGGAGTTTTGTTTTACTCGTTGGTGAATCTAAATGCGGTGGCATGTTGGCGGACCACTAATCCTTCGTACACTATGGAATCTCAAGGTCGCGTATTCATGAGTAACGTTTCCATGGTTTTTCCAAACGATATTAAAGTAGACGCCAACAATAATTTATGGGTACTTTCCGATAGATTGCCCATCTTTATGTATTCTCGATTAAATGAAAGTGACGTCAATTTTAGAATTTTAACGGCGCCTGTAGCAGACGCAATTAGAAACACGTCTTGCGATTCGAAGTTAGTTATCTCTCCGAACATTACCAGCCAAATTAAACAGAATTTGAATATTTCGACTACTGAAACAACTCAAACC
Source organism: Abscondita cerata (assembly GCA_030710515.1). NCBI lineage: Eukaryota > Metazoa > Arthropoda > Insecta > Coleoptera > Lampyridae > Abscondita > Abscondita cerata. The sequence goes on along the minus strand of JALBCR010002445.1, from coordinate 79,596 downwards.
AAACCTGGATCTGCAGTAAACATCCTCGTATCGCTGTACTTGATTTTAGCCTCTTATCTAATCACAAAGTTCTTGTAAATGCTAAGATCTCAATTCTTCTTTCAAATGAAAATATCAAGAATTTTTAGTTATAGCGACTAAGATGTTAAAAAGCACCAAACTGCAGTAAAAACGAATAAAGGTTAATTATCACATTAATTGCTACAAAACCGCAGAATCGCCCAATTATTATCGAAACGCGTTTAAGTGCCATTCGAAATGCTTGTAAATTAGTTCGAGTGTTCCAAACGCTTTGCCATGAAGATGTTGTAATGGACATTGACCAAGTTTTGCTGATTCATGTAAGAGTAAGGTCAGGTAGTAAGTTCTAGAGTAGGTCAATTTTGTAGAATAAAAGCATTCAGCAAAATTTGTAGCAAGTGAATGTTGTTATCCCCTAAACATTCAATTATTTTATTAGGCTTCGGTTCGTTTAATTTATGACTACTACCATAATTATTATTATGGAGAAAAGATATTTATTAAGATGTTATTCACAATTTTATAGCACTCTATTAATTTATAATACCAAATGCTGAGAGTACAAAAAAAGGTACCAAGAAAACTCACGGCTATCTGTAAATACTTTTAAGTTACCAATTAACTGTAGTTCTAATTGTTTTACGGTGTACATTTGTTTTTTTATTAAATACATTTACTAATTGTAATTTATTGATTGAGATTGCGATACGTATTACCAGCATTTACAACAGCAACAGCAATTAACGACAACAGATTAAATCAAATTAAGTGAAAACACAATTGTATTTATTTTCGGTTAGAAAATGTCTGTATAAATTAGGGAAACACTAAAAATATGACGGAAAGTTATGGTGTTACAAGAGCAAAGATGCGTATTCTCGTCTGATTGTGCAATAATATACTACTAGGATGTAACGACCATGTGAATGGTTATTTTAAATCGTGCTTATAAGTGAAATGTAAATTAAGTTTATTATTAAATCATGTATTGTTGAAAACGATGCCGGGCAACCAAGCAACATACAATTCTTATAATAAAACAAAAATGAAATCGCACCTATACATCTTTTGTATCTATTTGCAATTGTAACGTTTAGCTCTATGGAAGGTATAATATTGTATGGCACACAAGCGTGAACATTTTTCATGCACGAATTGCAAACAACTTCTGTTCTTTTCTGTTACTGTTTGGCTAAAGTTTTTGAAAGCAATGAAGAAACTGTACAACTCATTGAATTATTGCTTCGGTACCTAATCGATTTATTTTGCGACATATTAGATCTTATTGTACGTGAATAATATGACAAATGGAGGATGTAATGCTTTCATTGACTTCAATGATTTCTACATTTCAAGGAAAAATATGCGACATTTATTAGTTAAATGAACGACATGCAATTGAACAATTTACACACTTCGAAATATGCGTTAAACAATATGTTTATTATTTTAAAAATTATTTTATTTTATGATTATTTAACAGGAGTGGCAAAAGTTTAGCATTACATTCGCGATCTGACCATTATACATCAAATTCCTTGAATGCCTCGCCTTCGGCTCGTGGGTCCAGCTAAATTTTCGTGAATAATAATAATACATTGTTGCGGTTTTATTTTCCGAATGTAGGACGTTGGTCGTGAGCCGTCTTAATTTTCTATTGGTGGAAAATTAAATTTGACTGGATTTTCTAGACGTACAGCGGACATCCATTTTTTTCGTTTTCGTACACTCGGGTGTTTTTAGAGTACTTCTCGAAGTGAAATTTCCCAAAAATTATTTAATGTGGGTTTCAAGATTTCCAATCCAAATTAGTGTTTAAGTTTTACCCGGCTAAATTCACCGTGAGTACATTTTGTTTTCTTTTCTATTTGTATTAATTTTAACTGCTACGTATGCTTTTAGCACGTTGCGTTTGACATTATGTTCTCGTTGTGTATTATATTTGGATAACTCTTGAGGGTGCTGGAGTGGCTGGTTAAGAACCTTCCCTATCAAATAAAGACCACACCACGGTTTCGCATTAATTAAGCTGCAGACAACCGGTGGATACAACTGCTGCACAACTTCATCGAGGGAGTCAATCACCTTCTGTTCTTCTTCGCACACCTCCCTTAAGAGGAATTCTGGGACTATCTAATTTCCTGAACTGTCGATACCGTCGCTAGCAGAACACCTTCATTTTCGAAAATACATTCTATCGATTACAGCTAAGTTTTAGTATTTCAGCCACATAGAACGGCTTGATCTCTAATATTTAAGTAAATTTGTATTCGGTGTAAATTCCTCAACCGGACGTTTGTTTCAATCAGCTCAAAACGGGCTGAGGCGCTTTATTTAGAGCAGTTGTCGCAGACACAAGAGGCCTTTTGGGTTTGCGGGAGGTACTTACTCTTTAATCTTAGTTTAAGTTTAGTTTAAATCGCCGTGTGTAAGTGATATGTTCACGCAGAGCCTTAATAACAGCCAATCTTTAATTGGAATGATATTTTTAAGTCGAGTGTTATACTTGAAATTCGACACGTTAATTGCGAGCCTTATTTATTGTTAAGCGAGGCTGCTGCTAATGCACGTAACTATATGCGACAGTCACTCTAGTTATATCACATTATCCTAATCCTAAGATTTGTTTGTTGTACTGAATTGTCTGTCTTTCTCTCTGATTTGTGTTCGATTTAGCGTATTAAATTGTTGTTAGACCAGCAGTCTACTTTCTTATAGTTCTTCAGAGACCTACGCGACTCTCCGACGAAGCCGGACGCTGCTGATCTAACTACTATACTGTATCCTCCACGAACTTAGTGCGCTACATCGAGCCGAATTCCCTTTAGTTTTTTTCTCTCAGGTTGTTCCGTTAGAGCCGTCGCTTCTTTTTGTTATTTTGTATACAACAACCGTTACAACATTATATAAACATTTATTTTTTCAGATTTGAAACGTAAATTATTATTATTATTAACATGAACATACATTACGTACTTGGAATAAATTAAGAAATATTCTGCTTGTTAGCGCGGTACTTGTAAGTACGATCCGACGAGGACTGATTTCAGTATTTTGTGTTGGATTTTATTAAGTATTAACTAGGGACTTAAAATTATTTTGTGTATAACTGCTCCCCTTATGTCCTATTGAATTTTGGAAACTTTGTATACAGTGTGTCCAAGCATTGCGTATACAAAATTAAAATCGACGTTCTACAATTAGATTGTTTAATTCATAAAACATTGCTGACATCAATTATACTTGGTTATTTATAAAATGAACTAAATTGCTCAAATGTCTTAAATTTTGGATTAACTTAATGTTTTACATACGACTAAAATACGATACTAATGAATAAAACGACTGAACAGGGATTACTTTAACGTCTGGTTCTCTTGTCAATATAAATTGTTAAAATTGTCGAAGAAAAGTTATGCAGCCAATAATGCATCTCTACGTTTTAACCAAACGTAGTTATTGGTAAGTGTATTCAAGAAATTAAATAGCGCATCTCAGCTATAAATTACGTCTTGAGACGAGTACTAATCTAATTAACAATCACTTAAAGTAAAATATAATAAAAAACGTACGTTTGCATCCTCGGCAATTTAAAATGTAATTGCATACTACTATTGTCGTACAGCTAGAAGATAATTATATTCAATCGGGTTACTTGTTGTGGAAACAAAAAACCCAAAAAGCACCAACGTTGATGGTTTTACACTTTTTGTCATGATCGGCTGTTCAATCAGGGTAGAACAAAGTCGGAAATATCAGCCATTTAGTTTTGTAAAACGACAATTCCATAATTAGGAATGTACTGCGAGTTCACAATAGTGAAGAAAAACAACTAGGAACTGAAAAATATAACAGCGTCAGCACAAGGTCCGTGGAATGATCTAAGTTCATTCACAAATTTTAGACTAAATTATGGATTTGGAATTTGAAAGAAGGAAGAGCAATTTAATAGATGTTACCCTTTCTAATTTAGAAATGTTCTTCAGAATTAAATTTTATGATGTTGATCTTTTTCTAACAGACTAAACCCCATAACTGTAGTAACTCCCATTATTATTATCTATTATTCAATATCAGCTCTTCAACGCGCCTGTATTATGTCTTAGTTTCGACGTGCACATACGTCTACCGTATATACAACAATGAGCTGGTACCACCTTTTAAATACAGTAGGAGAGACTGTTGTACCTTGAAACACTTTTCTTCTTTAATAAGTAAAAATTTAATTAGTTTATGCTTGAAAATTAAAATTAACTTACCTGTACCTACTAATATCAGTAATTTAAAAAATATACTAAGTGACATAGAAAGAAGAACACCCAGTAATAATGAATATTTTGTACATTTTTTTTGGGAATATATTTGTTTATATTAAGATAAAAAACGACCAGTTTTTCAGTCATATTGCCCTAGCGGTTGTTTTGTTAACCTCATTCAAAAACACTTACGATTAAGTAGCCCTAAAACAATGAATTAAGCATTTGTAAGTACAGTTTAAACACTGTGGCAGTCTGTGTTCAGGCATGGAACCAAAAGGGCCGTACACGAAGAGCGAGAGGCACAGGACGTCGTCGAAGAACCACAGAACGCGAAAATCGGCGTCTTAGACTATTGGCTTTACGGGACCGCTTCTCTTCTACACGGGCGATTGCGGACCAGTGGTTTGAAGAACATGGAAGACCAATTGGGATGCGAACCGTTTATAGACGGATAAGAACCTTTGGGCTCTTTTCATAACGTCCCCTTTTTGTGCTATCACTGACTCCAGAGCATCGACGTTATCGTCTAGCGTGGTGTAGAGAACTGGCAAATTGGGACCAAGAATGGAATTTAATTCTCTTTAGTGATGAATCCAGATTCTGTTTGGGTATGCATGACGGTCGTGCAAGGGTGAGAAGACGGCGCGGTGAAAGACAAGATCCCCAATTTTCTGTGAATAGGCATGTGCATCACACAGTTGGAGTTATGGTATGGGGAGCTATTGTTATTGGAAGTAGGTCACCTTTGATCATCATTAGCGGTAACATGACTGCTGCGCGCTACATCCAGGAGGTCGTAGACCCCCATATTGTACCTTATGTTCAGACCATCCCCAACAGCACATTTCAACAAGACAACGCACGACCTCATGTTGCTAGGGTTTCTTTGGCTCATTTTGAGGCCAATCAAATTGCTTTGTTGCCTTGGCCACCAAGATCTCCTGATCTTTCGCTCATCGAGCACGTCTGGGATATTATGGGAAGAAGATTACTCAATTTACCTCACCCTGCACAAACTCTAGCGGCTTTGCAGCATCAGTTACAGATAGCATGGGATGAGATACCTCAAGAAGAAATCGATCACCTCATTAGAAGTATGCCCAGACGTGTGAATGAGTGCACAAGACATCGTGGTGGAGCAACACATTATTAAGTTTTTTGAAGAAGTTAACAGTTTAATTTTTATCAAATTGTGATCGTTTACTAATCTAATCCGTATACACTAGTATACCAAAATTGTGCAAATAAATTCATTATTACTGGATGTTCTTCTTTCTATGTCACTTAGTATATAAAAATATTTAAGCCATTTGAATAGACGTACCAACATTTTGGACAACTTGAAAATAGTAGATTATATCATTAGTAGGTCTTTTTGTGGTGAGCTCAGAAGATTGACGGAGGAGATGCCAGTCGAGGCCAGCAACTGGACGAAGCCCAAAATGACCTACACTTAATGATATATATATATATATATATATATATATATATATATATATATATTATTTATTTTCAAGCGGGACAATAATGAGTTGAATCTTTGTACATACGGCGATTTTGCTTTGTTACATGCGTTGCGTTCCGTTTTGACAATGACAGTTGGGAAATGGGAATGTCATGCACATGAACATTGGCGGCTCGTGTTAAACACTACAGGGGTAGCCGTTAAGTAATATTGGTTAATAATTCTGTTATTTCGTTTTTTTGAGTCATTGTTTATTAGATAATTCAATTATTAAATAATATGTGTAAATACTGATGAACAAAACGAGATTTTAAATTGTATAAATGCTTTCAATGAGCGTATATTTTTAATTTGGTCGAGCCGGCCATGGATATTTCAACTCCTAGGATTTGAAGTATTTCAATTAGGACTAGAAAAACAGTCACTTCAACGGTTTCTATAGAGATACACAAAGTCAATATTTTCGACCACTTGAAGATAATAGTAGATTATATCATTAAGAGTAGAAGTAGATCTTTGTGGTGAGCCCAGAGGATTGACGGACAAGACGCCAGTCGACTATTATTTCATATTAATTTTGAAAAAAAGTAAATCTCAAAATTTTCTTCCTTTTTGTTCGATCTGTTCCTTCCTCGGTAGAAGAGGGCAGAAGATCTGATTGGTCCATTAAAGCTGTCAGACAGTGGTGGATAACAAAAAAATTGGTTATATATACCACCAAGTAGCTGACCACAAATTCTCCCCTTGAAAGAAATTTTAAGAAAAACGTGCTTTCCTGCTGAAATGTGAAGAAAAAAAGATCTGCTAATGTTTTTCCCTCAACGTCACCTTCATCTTGATAGGAGGGATGTTTTGTATCTTCATCAGTGTTGTCGAACAATGCTCTTGTTGCTGCTTCTTTCTTACTTTTCTTCTTTTCTTACGATCTGGATGGTTTTGTTCTCCTAGTCTACTTCTGAAGTAACTTTTTTAATTTTTAACGTTTCTTTCACTGGCGTGTCTGTAAGGATGCTTTCCTTTTAGTTTGTTTGATACGGGCAGTCTCATGAGTCACTCTATTCATGCTTGTTGGAGGTGTTTTTCTCAATTGATTCTTGAAGTCAAATGGTTGAGATAATGAGCCATTTTATGTTTCAGATGAACAGGGACTGAGATTTGGGTTTGAAGAAGGCCCAAGAAATGAGGTAGCTTTTGGGTTCGGATGGTCAGTCACACTAGCTAGTGCAATATCATTGTCGCAGAAAGTGGCTCTATTCTAAGGAAAAATTTCCGGGTGTGTTTACATCTGACACTTTTGTATGATATTTATGTCAGACAGAAATTGGGAATAATGTGAATCGGTGACTGTTTACATTTACATATATCACTGTCTAACATAAATATCATGCAATAAATGTTGGATGTAATCGTACCTTAAAACCACTACAAATATTAGTCGTGGTGAAAGCTCTGGAAAAAGCCAATCCAACGGTTTCTGCAACATTGTAAATTAAACATTTTACTAGGATGGTTTCAAGGTCTGATTATAATACATTTTAAGAAGACCAAAAATTGTCAAATCAAGTGACTTTTAATAGCACTTATTGATGTCATTTCTACTACCACTATTCCACAATGAGTTTGATGACCATCTAGAATTATCCAAACTGGTTCTTCTGCAGTTGATTTATGAAATACCACATAAACTTCATGAATGAACTGTAAAGATTGGCTGAGCCTAGTATCCCAGGTAGATTTCTAATAATCATATGTTTCTTGAAATTCACGGGAAATCATCATTGGGGGCACATGGTTCCCATTGGCATTTATCACATGTTACAGCCACCTCTGTAGACGTCATGCTTCTAAGTTTCTTGACTTTCTTTGGGGCAACAGTTCTTGATGGTGCTTGGACTGTAGTTCAACGATTTTTGCCAAAATTCCAAATTCTTTTAAGTAGAATAGGCCCAAAGCGTTAATGAATATCTTCCGAACCCACTCTTCTTCACTTTTGGATTATTTGCCAGTTAAGAGGTATTTACTTTTTATTTGCTTTTACCGTACTTGAATTCTAGCTTCCTCACTCTTTTTTTCGTCAAACCATAGTGCATTTGAGTTTTATTTTTAATATCTCTTTTCTTCTTTCGAAAATATTCTTTAACATTTAAACGACTTTCACTTCTTGTGTTTTGCTGTCTTCTTCTCGTAAGACTGCTACTACAGCGTTGGTCCATTTTCAGTATTTACTAGAGGCCACTTAATTCCTTGTTTACTTCGTGGCTGTACTAAAAAGAGGCATAAAGTTTATAAACATAATTAACAGGTAACGAAACGTATCATGTCTTTAAATAAAACTTATAAAGACTTGATGGAAAAATTATATTTCAAGGTACAACTGGATAAATTTTTGTAGTGCGCTTGTTACAAGGTACACGAAGATACACAACTCTATGTCCCTAATAACACACTTGGTTCCCTGAACGTCCCGTCAGAGTTCCAGTACGTCTGTAACGCCCCATGCTTAATTGGTACGTTTCAGAAACGTCTTTCTAAGTGCTTCACGTATAATGTTACAAGAAACGTTGGATGGACGTCTTATTTAGATCTTAGATCTCAAAGCTTTTTAGTTAATACTGTAATGAATGCAGTTATGTAATAATTAATAGCTCTCATTAACAATAATTTAATGCAAATTCATTTCGGACATGTTACACAACACGAGGCGACATTAGATGCTCTCCTGAAGAGTCCCAAAAGGACGAAACAGTTGTCGAGTGATTCTAGGTGTTTGTTTACTGGTGTACAAAACTTACAGGCAATACCAGAATGTTATTTATGCCAACATATGGCTATAATAATCAATGAATCGACTTATGAAACTGCTTACATATCTGTCGACAAAGTTGCTGTGATTAATCTGTTACAGAAAAATATTTAAATAATATTATTTTCAAAAAACTAGTCAACTACGGCCCGTCAACGCGCCACGAGATGTTACATCTTGGTAATAGCGTCTTTTATTATCAATCGACGCACAAACAAACTCTTTAGTTGACACTGGATCTGATCTTTCTATTTATCCCCCAACGATAGCAGATAGAAAAAAGAAACCAAATTATACCTATCTATTCCACAGTGAAGGGCCCACCCATTCCAATTTTCGGTCAGCGACTGAACAAATTAAATAGTAACCAGTTTCAAACTCACTTGTGGATTAAAGAAATTAAAATCCGACAAAATTTCAATTACATCGAAATTTAAATAAATTATATTTAAATGCATTTTTGGTAGTTTTTGAAACATTCAGACACGTTCTTACAACCTTTCAATGTTAATGTTGTTAGAACGTTCTATTTGTACAGAAACTATGTTCACAGAGCGTTTCCAAAATAGTATGCGACGTTGGGGAACATCCTTGCAACTTCGCATAGGGACGTTTTGTGAACGTTTTTGGAACATGCGGAAAACAGGGGCTAACTTTTTTATTTTTACGGGTAGTTCCAAGAGAGAATTATACTTGGTATAACTACAGCATACATACATTTAACTAACAGCACATAGGCTCAAATAATCAGACAAAATGTTGGACGAAATACTCAAACGCTTAGATATGTAAAATTTGCTAGAACTGTGTAATACATGATGACAACACAAATACGCTTTGGAGATAGGTTCACAGAACACTGAGGTATCTAAAGCGTGATTCAAAAAATTTTTCATCAAACTTTGCTATGTACGACAAAGAAAGATATAACAGGTGTATCTTAGCTTAGCTTGTAAATTTGTCATTTCTGACAGATTTAATTTAAACACATCCAGTTTTATGCATTTAGAGTAGACATACGTGAATTTTTGCATGGTCCTCTTTGATGAAAAATTTTTGAATCACGGGTTACAATTAATACATGAACTCCTTAATTGCCAAAATATCTGCTAGAAAGTAGCATCTGTCGTATTTATTTTATGTGTTCCTAGTTATAGTTTATTAAGGGACAACAGTCTTCCCAATGCTATTATATAGTCAAGAAACGACAACGCCAAATCCAACAGGTACAGCACAACGTAATGAACCTTAACGAGCTGAATTACTATATCACACGACGACAACATCACTTTCAGTATCTACGACAATCCTACACGCCACATCTGAACCAAACAGCCCAACATGAATTTGCAATATGCCGTTATTACCAAAATTACTAATAGGAGAACCACATGGCGATATAAGGCCCAAATTACTTTGCGCTTGTATTGACTCACTTACATTTATGCGGCAACATCGCAACAGTTATCTCGTAAGCATTTTTGAAGTGTTATGGTATTAAAAGTTGATTTTAAAACACTTCAAAGTTTTAAATAAACAGGTTATTCAAACTGCGCAGTCTGCAAAAACAGGTTACAACATCGACACTCCGTAAGGACGTTGGTTTTTGAAGTCGTTATCAGTGGTTTACAATTTTGCACAATTCTTAACTAACACAATCGATTATGATTATGAAATTGGGTTGCCTATTATCACAAAAATCGCTTTTAATAATTCAAAATTAAATACATTATAGCGTTGATTGAAATATTGGTAAAGATAGTCAACCTTACGGGATTATGCGACCCCGAAATTTGTTCTAAACATCAGAGGTCGGTAGTATCGCTTTGTGCTAAGAAAATACGTCAATTGTATTGTAGAATTTACAGAACAGTATTGCCGATAAATGTGAAATAGAAAACTGTAATTTTGCTGATAGTTTATGCTAAGGCACGGCATTGTTGCCAATGCATCATGCCGTTGATTGAAATATTGGTGCATTGAGTCAATGTTGACAAACAAACAAAAACATGCGTTCTACAATATACAAGAATTTATTGATTTTTGCCGACGTACTAATTAAATGTGTGTCCTTTGTTATATATTTTTTTCTATTGTCTGTTAATTGTTCAATGTAATAATATATATTTGTATCTTTCTTACGTAAGGTTATAACAATGGTTATACCATCATGACAAACACATATATGTACAAAGATTGTATACATACACATGTGAATAAAGTTTATTATTATGAAAAAACCTGCAGATTTAAAAGTATTAATTTCGTAAAGAAATCGTTGAAAACGTTTTCCCAAAAAAAACAATTTCTTTAAATACTTTTGAAAATTCTATACTCATATATTTATTACATTAACATCGTTTATCCGTTGAAAATGTTTTAAAATCTATTAGGCTTACGCAAGTAAATTTCTAAATTTTGGTCATTGAAATTAAAATTTTTTAACATAGAATTTTTATGTTGGAACGAATGTTGAATTTTCTTATATTACAATCTAACGTACTCAACTGTTTGCATCTAAACAATATTATAACAAGCCTACTCATTTACTAAAGGTGTTGCTAAAAGTATGCAATTGTAGAATTTCTGACTAAGCCGATAATAGACGGAGAGCTGGTGACATAAAAGTGCATGTTATAAGGTAAACGCAATATTATTATCTCAAATGTTGGCATTAGTGCTACCGATCAAAGAGTCATCAGTCTGCCGGCGCGCCCAGGAAGATTAAAGCGGGGGCGGGCGGTCAAAAACGCAAATTTTTATCGGTAAAAATGATCGAACTCATGGAAAAAAATTACACATAATTGAAGTATTTATTATTAGAAATCACGAAAAATTACTCCCAGACGATTTACTGGAAGACAAAACACTGGCAGACGGCCGCGAAGGTCAATAAAATTAACTGAAAAAAAAATTATAACACTCATGCCTAAAATTATTGGTAATAATAATTAAATAATTAACGAACCTAAATGACAAATGGCAGACGAAAATTGAAAAGATAACATCTAGGCAGACTGTATCAAAGAGCGCGGTTTCGACGTCGTATCACCACATGTTTTGCAATAGAAACCGAGGAATAGAAATTATTGTCATTCAAACTAGTTTGTGTCTTAAAAAATTAAAGTAATTAATTCTTTTTTCGTGTAAAAAGTTGTTACAATGAAAGTTATAATGATTATAAAACTATTTATTATTGTGAAATGTTTGCTTTTTATGTACGCTTCAAAGATTTGTTGACGAATATGGATTGGATCTTCAAAATAATATATAAACTCAACATTTACAAGTGACACATGTTTATTATTATAAAAATATAATATATCGAGACATTAATTGTTTTGTGTATAATTTTTCTTAAAAAAGTGAACATCGTCGGTATCGCTGTTAACGTCCGATTCATCGTACTGCAAATCGTCTTCGATCTCCCAATCATTTTCTTCATCTGATTCCACCTCATTGACATCACCTAGAACAATAAATATAAACAATTATAAATTATTATTGATGAAATTATAATAATAGCCAATATAAAGATGTATACCTTCAATCTGTTGTTCATCAATTATGACATCTTGAACAGTAGATGGCATTTGAGGTCCATCAAACCATCGAAATTCATATTTTGAATTGTCCTCGATCCAGCCGCAATCTTCTGGTACCAAAATCGATGGAATTTTGCGGTACGCGTGGCTCCATATTCTTGCAATGTACATGGATCTTAAAAAATGCGGCCTCAATTCAGCTTGACAAGGTGGTATCCAGGAAAACTACTGTCTCGCAAAACGAAATGTGTACGTCTGTATACCACCACGTTCTAGAAAAGACTAAATTCTTTTCTTACAAACGAACTCCTCTGCTCTATTCCTATACATCTGCACATCTGCTTTTATGACGCCAAGCCCCTCGGTCCCCTTGGTCCCCTCGGTCCTCTGCCCCCTCGGTTTACTCTGACCAATTCACAGGCAGGTAGAAAACCGTTACAAAAGACCTTTATACCTGGCTAAAATTCCTCGAAAATCTTGTAGTTCACAAATCTCTTGATTTTATGACTACAAAACTCGGTGCTAATAATTCTGGAGAGAATGACAGTTAGAAATATACGTTTACAAGAAATCCAAAAATGTTTATAGCGTATATGATCATATAAAAGCAAACATTTTACAATAATAAATAGTTTGATAATCATTATAACTTTCATTGTAACAACTTTTTACACGAAACAAGAATTAATTACTTTAATTTTTAAGACACAAACTAGTTTGAATGACAATAATTTCTATTCCTCGGTTTCTATTGCAAAACATGTGGTGATACGACGTCGAAACCGCGCTCTTTGATACAGTCTGCCTAGATGTTATCTTTTCAATTTTCGTCTGCCATTTGTCATTTAGGTTCGTTAATTATTTAAATATTATTACCAATAATTTTTAGGCATGAGTGTTATCATTTTTTTTTCAGTTAATTTTATTGACCTTCGCGGCCGTCTGCCAGTGTTTTGTCTTCCAGTAAATCGTCTGGGAGTAATTTTTCGTGATTTCTAATAATAAATACTTCAATTATGTGTAATTTTTTCCATGAGTTCGATCATTTTTACCGATAAAAATTTGCGTTTTGACCGCCCGCCCCCGCTTTAATCTTCCTGGGCGCGCCGGCAGACTGATGACTCTTTGATCGGTAGCACTAATGCCAACATTTGAGGTAATAATATTGCGTTTACCTTATAACATGCACTTTTATGTCACCAGCTCTTAGACTATAAGGAATGTGACTCATAAAGGATAATCCGGAAGACTCAACAGCAGCGTGAATTCATGGTTCAGAGAATGCGACACTCATAAACTGTTAATTATCGATCAGTTGGTTAAAATAAAACTATATCGAACCTTAAAGTGGGAGGCTAATAAACATATTTCTAATAGCTATAATTACAGTGATGTCACAAAACCACACCGTAAAATAAGAATATTATCTGCATAAATAAGTGTAAATGTTTGGATATGTTTTATGTATAGCATTGTATTAGGTACGTTATTATTTATGTGTAAATTGTTTGTAAATTATTACTATTAATTTAGATCAGTTGGAATTGTAATTTTGAAACAATGTTTATAATTAATGAGCTATTTTTACTTTAATTAAACTATTTTAATTCGAAACCATGATATTTTGATACAGTTTCAAAGAGTAAAATCCTAACTTTTTATCTCTACTAACAGATAACAAAGTGTCACTTTTCGTAAATTATTTTTTCCCTCGGGAAAAAAGTGAGTACTATTTTTTAACACCAAATTTCCTCAATAACTTTCTAATTATATTGTAATATGATTTTTCAATATTAAATCGTCATTTATTTCGTCACAGAAAAGAATAGTGTATTATACACGGAGGAGACTCTAATTCCCACCCAACAGTTTGGCTTTAGATAAAAGCATTTAACTATTGTCCAGGTCTACAGGATAATATACATAATTGAAAGAACTTTAGAAAGAAAAAGTTTGATCTACTGTCTTCCTCGATGCAGTATAAATTTTTGATAAAATGTTGTACGAAGTTTTAGGACCTGTCCTTTACTTACTATACATTAGTGGTATCTCTAACCTAATTCATAGACAGCGAAAATCATAAAGAAGCAACAAGAAACGGGAAACAACTGCTAATCAAATCAGTGGCTGGACTAAATCTGACGAAGTAAATTGCACAAAACTAAATGCGTTTAAAGGTGAGAACCCCTCCATGGGGAAGGTGGAAATTAAAAGCAAGCTGAAATTACTGACGTTTGCCCTTTATGTGAGTGTTTCATTAAAGCTCTTAATCAAAATGAATTGAGAGTCCTCAAGGGTTTTTTCCTGAGATGTTATTCGTCGTTTGTTTTTAACATACTAAATATTTTGTGTTGAATTGTCATATAATTTTTATAAAAAAATGTATGTTGACGTTTTCAACTTTTTGATTATCTTAATTCCAATTCTTTTTACTGAATTCATGATTTTGATGAAAAAATAAGACATGACTTATTCTGATTAAAAGTCTTGATAAAACTCTTACAGTTGTTGGTTAAAGAATCAAGAATTTTGAATAAATGCATTTTATTCTTCGCAAAAAATATTTTAGAATATTGTTTCAATTCTTGAGCATATCAATAAATTTATATATTTCATCTGCTGTATGTATTAACAAAACCTGTTCTATTTACAAAGTTGGACGATTTGCGTTTGGAACTTCATTTGCTGCTCGCTGGAAGAAACCTAAATACAAATCAATGTGTGTCTTTATATTAATATTTTCATTTTAAATTCTTTTAAAGTTTCATTGAGGATTGGATATAATGGCTTGAGATAACCGTGGTCTAGTGTTGGAAAAAGGTGATGTAAAGCGTGATCACCAAACAAACAGAGCGAAAAAAAATGGTTAGACATAATTTCCTTCTTTTCGCAAGTCGTGTCTAATTGGTTTATTCCCCAGTCCAGTTCTTCAGCTACCCTACAACGAAACAGTGCTAGTGTTCTATCAAAGACTGAATAATCCACCACCTCATCGCATCTCCTTCGATATAAAGCTCAGGATGTATGTGGGTTGTTCCGTAAGCTATAGCACTCATAAAAAAACTTGTTGCTACAATTAGCGCGTTCCACATGTAAAATGTATCTATGAAGGTTTGCCCAGTAGTTAAATACATTGTCACTGGAATTATCAGCGGAAGTAACACACTTGCATTAAACTTTCTTACGGCTGTATGATCCAAAATGCTGCAACAAGATACTTTAAAATCTATGTTACAACAAAACTACATTGATACTTACTTTAAAAGCGTGACTAAATGTAAAACTAAAGGAAACCCAAAAATAACAATGATAAACCCAGATAAATACTTCTTAAAGAAATTCTTTTTTTGAGGAAAAACGTTTAGCAGAGGTGATATTAAGAGTAACTGAAAATCCATAGTCAGGTTTGGAAAGGCATGATGACTAATAATATGCATTACACGATAGTACCTACAAAAATAAAACATAAGTAAAAAATCGTGTTACATAAAACTCACCTTGTTGAAAGCATAAAAATGTCTTGGTAATACATCCTAAAATTATCTTTTCGATGCATATAATTATGGGCAGTAATAACGGTAAGTCCTGATAATATTCCTGCGATTACAACAAACGTGTACATCGAAAATGCATTTGCTAAACATGCAAACAATAAACCCCCAAATAATAATAAATCACTGTACAAATCTGAAGTTGTTGCAAGTTTTTTGGGCAAAGTTTTGCAAATTTTCATTCCTTTTCTTTTAATTGTTTTATAAAAACCATTTTCTTTAAATGTGTAAGGGGATGTTCTGGGTTTTCCTGCATTTCGCACGAAGAAACTTCTCAGTATTATTTCTGAAGCGTTAGATTTTATATGGTGACTTTCGAACAACTCTGTAATATCGGTGCCCTAAAAACCATTCATGATTAAGCTTTAGAATTAAAACAAGACGAATTTTTTGAGATGTTCAAAGACTCAGTTCTAAGCCCACGGTGCTGACTAATTAAACAATTAGTACTAGGGTTTTTGA
Source organism: Abscondita cerata (assembly GCA_030710515.1). Classification (NCBI taxonomy): domain Eukaryota; kingdom Metazoa; phylum Arthropoda; class Insecta; order Coleoptera; family Lampyridae; genus Abscondita; species Abscondita cerata. The sequence continues at coordinate 63,490 of JALBCR010002445.1, read as the reverse complement.
TCAGAAAACGTTTGACTTTCTTAAAAAATTATAAAAAAATTTTAAATTTTGAAAATTTAACATTAAGTAGTTTTGACATAAAATTAAAACCACAAAACTGGTATTACTGAGTGGAGAAATTTCTTTACAAAATGAGACTATTTATTAGTTTTATGTACCTACGTTACAAAATTTTTCAAACTCAATTTAACAATTCCATGTAAATCATCATTTCCCATCTGGATTCCTACACCTATAAAAAAATTATGTTTGTCGGATCATTGTTACGTTATAACTTTTGTTTTTTACTTTTATTTACCGTTCTTATGACCTTAAATAAATTTAATGCTCAGATTTTGTTGTTACAACTAAATATTAATTTTGGTTCACTTGGTACATACATTTTTATATGTATCTTACACAGTGAAATTTGACACATAGAGATTTTCCGTCTACACAGGCACCAATAAACAATTAGAAAATCATTTTTTGTTGACCTTCACGAGTTAACTAATGTGAGATGGAAAGCGTTGATTTCCATGTATCTAATTATTTTTATCTAAGAACCAAAAACAATGTCGAGTCTTTTCTTTTGTCTTGGCCTTTTGTACTTATTGGTTATCTCATCCAGATTTTTAAGAAATCATAAAGATAATTACGAATCGATTAAGAAACCGTTTTTCTACTGGTTATATCTCCCTGTTGGGATTTGGGGTACCACTTTTGAATTATATAGCACGCAAGAAACCACGTTCTAAAACCCCATTTTTCTTACATCTGGTATTATGTATCTGCTTTCTTTATTTACTGTCTTAATTTAATGTCAGTATCTTCCCTGTAAATGAATTAACAACAACAATAGTAATAATTTATTGTATCTGAAAAAAAATTTACAAGTGAAATTAGCTTTCTTATTATAAGAAGTTGAGTGTGTAAATAAATTTAGTACCTACATAAAAAACATAAAATTGCATGCGCGTTCATACATGCTTTAATATTGTATATAAAATATTGTATTGTGATGTAAGTGTTATGCATGGTGCAGAAGAAGATCAGTATACACCTGAATAGTGCAGTGACAAAACCGTGTGCAATTGTCGATTGGTTCGTCTTGGCATAGCATTTGCTTCAAGGTATAGAAAATTCACTAAAACTTAATTATACTAACCCTTACCCACCTTAGTATTCATGTGTAATAATATTAATTAAGTGTGTAAACGTAATAGAAGTTAACATGTTGACTGCCAAGGTGAAGATCAAAAAAATGCCCCCTGAAGCCATTCGAGATTTTTGAGATCTATGGCAATATCAAATATACCTATTAAGTCAAAAATCGTATCCACGTTAGTTCTTCGTAAATATTTTCGAAAAACTCCTATCGGTCATTTATCACGGTTACGGTAACGGTCATCTTGCGCAAGCGCCATCTCATTTTTATGACTATTGTTTTGTGTAAATACGTGATTGTTACCGATGTTAGTTTATGATTCAAAATGAATGATCGAACTAAGAAGATGTTACCGCAAGGGAGAGAGTTAGGTAAGGTGTATTCTGAAACAGTTGCTTTAGGTTATGTACTCACCTAGTTCTTTCAATTCCACCCAGAAAACGATGATGAAGACTCCAGGTTATATGATTCCGATGCTGATTCAGTATATCTGCCGTCAAATGACGAGGAATTGTTGGAAACTTCGGATGAAGAAACTTTTCAACCGTCTCAGAAAATTCAAAAAATAAATCTCCCGTCAACTAGCATATCATGTGCATATAATACTGCAGGCTACTCAGTAACACTACCTGTTGAGTAGAAAACGCAATTCCATGATACGACAAAAGATCAAAAAATGAAAACTGATCTAGACGGCCTCCAAAAGTTAGATGTCTCTGAGCACAGCCTACACAATATTGACTCTGATGAAGAAGATGAGACAACTGTGGAAAATACCTAAACATTCAACACTGCAGAACACTTTTGGACACAGACAGTTGGGAACCATAAAATATTTGAGTACACAGAAGAAGTAGGAATTGCACCGAATTTTGCTGCATCTATAATACACGAGTTGACTCCATACAACTGTTTTCGCTTATTGTTCAATAACAAATTTGTCGATAAACTGGTTGTCCAAAGCAATCTATATGCAACTCAAGTTCTTACTGAGCAAAACGATACCGTAGCAGAGTCTAGACTACATAGATGGTTTCCTAACATAACATAATAATTTTACTCGTACATCTGAGCCGTCGTGTATACATATTGAGTTGTACTCGAAGACTCTCTTTCTTGATCGTACCCTTACGCGCCATCAAAATAGTTCATGCGTGGGGATGCTTACACATCCTTAATGCCGCCAAATTTAAAAAACACAATAAAATTTAAAATAACTTTAACATTGCATATATGGGCATAGTACAAGTGCTTAGTATTGAATACTACTGAAGTAGGGACGACTTTTTCACAAACAGCGTTATTTCTAAGATCATGTCTCGAAACCGGTTCCAGCTCCTATTAAGAATGTGGAATTTTTCAAACAACCAGGAGTGCCCGGAAGGTGATAGATTGTATAAAATCAAACCCTTGTTTGACAGTCTAATAAAAAATTATCAGATGACATATACTCCTAGGAAAATTTTTTGTATTGATGAGTCCATTATACCATTCCAGGGTCGCCTAATTTGAAACAATACATTCCGAACAAGACACATAAATATAGTGAAACTTTTCAAGCTGTGTAGTGACAATAGATATGCCTGGAATGTGAGGATCTATGCAGGGAAAGAGAAGAATAGCAACGCTTCAGTTGCTACAACTGTCTTCTCAATTTATCATGAGAATTTTTGAATTCAGGCCGAACAATTGTAAAGGATAATTTTTACACGAGTCTTGAACTTGTGATATTTTACTTGAAAAAAAAAACTCACAAGGTATCTTGCGAACGAACCGCAAAGGAAATCTACCAGAAGTTACAAAGAGAAAGTTAAAAAAAAGAGAAGGAATTGGTTTGGAAAACTCACGCGGTGGCTGCATCTTTAAATGGCGTGACAAGCAAGACGTCTTGATGCTATCAACCAAACATACTGTCGACACCGTTGAAATACAGAGGCGCACTGGTATAGTGAACAAACCTAAAGGTGTAATTAATTACAATTAAGGTAAATCTTCTATCGACTTGTCGGAACAGGTGTCAAGCTACGGTTCAGCTTTGAGAAAATTGCTAAGATGATACAAAAACCTTGGAGTCGAATTCATTTTAGGAACAACAATAGTGAATGCCTGGGTCATCTATAATCAACTATCTAACAAGAAAATGAAGATGGCAAAATTCAGAGAACAAATTGTAATAAACCTGAATTATTATTTCATTTAAATTGTACACACATAGAGAAATATATGAGTTATCGTTTAACATTTGAACGTGTGTTATTTCCTAGTCCACGATTGCAAGTTACCACATTATAATAATCATAATCATAATCATTTTATTAACCATACAGATACAAAATGTATATATGGCAGGTTATAATAAATAAGATGTTTTAAATTAACATTTAAAAGTTACAAATTAATAGTTACAACACAGAGTAAGAAACAGAGACGAACATATTAATATAATCATGAATAATACAAAATATATTCCTGTATGGAATGGAATGCGTGTTTACAAGTAAGTTCTTTATCGAATTCTTAAATTGTCTATTTATAGATTTTATGTTACCAGGAAGTTTGTTAAATAACTACGGACCCATGTATACTGGTGCATTACGGACAATTTCAAGTTTCGGTTGAATCAATTGCAGATTGTTACTAATCCTAGTTAAATAACTGTGAATATTATTTCTTGTAATAAGGTTAGATTTGTTTTTATAAACGCTGGTGAGTAATTCAACTATATAGATACTAGGAACCGTTAACAATCCCAATTGTCGAAACAATCCTTTGCAAGGGTGTTGTTTGTTGACCCCCATAATGCATCTAATAATTCGTTTTTGTTCTCCTGTATATTGTATCATTATTGGAATGTCCCCTTCAATACGAGTTCAACCCTAATGTAACACTCAATATTTGATAAAGTCAGAAAGGTCTTAAATTAAATAAAACTGTCCGTGCAAAATAGAATTCAAGTAATTAAATCTGGCAACATTGTAGATATCAAATCTGGAATCTTCGTATCCCAAAATATACTTATCATCCAAAATGTTGTACATGTTGTACAATTCGTACTACCCATTTGTGAGATAATTGAGCGTTTCCAGACTTTTGTTCCACTCTGTATACTTTTAGTGGAAGAACCCCAGAAGTTAATTCCATATGTGATTTTAGATACAACCTCGGAGTACTAAAATTGTATTAATTGCTGTACCGTAAAAACATGTTTTAAGTTTTTAAAAAGATAACAAACAGTATTGATTTTTGTTGCAGTTTTATTACATTGAATATCCCACTGAAGTGTGTCTTGAAGGTAGATCCCAAGAAATTTATAAGAATTTTGTGGTGCAATGTCAGTTTCGTTAGCCTTCACTTTAATCGATAGATCTTTTTGTTTTGAGGGTGTGGAAGAACATGTAGTTAGACTTGTTCAAATTTAGAAAAAAGTAAATTTTGGTTAAACCAGTTGTTCTATAATGTCATTTACTTTCAAGTGTACATCAGAAACGTTATTTTCAGCAACAAGAGTAGACGTGTCATCGGCATACATTACTAGTTTTTTAGCTCCCGTAGCGCATAACGGTATGTCATTAATAAAGAACAGGAAAAGCAAGAAACCCAAAATGGAATCTTGCGGAACACCCATATTAATGCTAACTGAATCAGATGAATGGCAAGATATGTGTTATTTTCCTTCTGAAAGATTGTAACATATCGTGTTCTACCTTTAAGAAAAGAGGTTAACCATTTCAAAGCAACGCCCCTAATACCATAGCAGTAAAGTTTGTTGATGAGCATTTGGTGATTGACTAAGTCGAATGCCTTACATAGTGGAATATTTTGGACGAAAACTATGTTGACAATTGTCAATGATGTTGTTTTTGGCAATAAAACTTTGAAGTCTGTCAATTATTGCATATTGAAAGAGTTTAGAAAAAGATGAATTAAGACTTAAGGGTCTGTAATTTTCATAATTAAGTCGATTTCCTTTCTTATATAAAGGTATACATTTAGATATCTTCAATTTACTGGGAAATTGACCTTTCTCAAAAGATACTGTAACGTTTTGATAATATTTTCAATTACATTTATTTTCTATTTTATTTTTCTATTACTGTAGGTGTCGATGCAACTGTATCAAATTGTGTGACATGATAGTTGCATATAAAATTTATACTTTTAAATCACTTTCGAGCCGCAAAATTTTCAAATTTATCGCTGGAGGTTATCCACAGTTCAAATTTCTAATGCAAATACACGCAGATAAAGCACTTTTCGGTTTTCGATTGAATAGACAGTTCTAAAGAGTTGTGTGCAATAATTGTAGGGACCTGGGTAGAAAATCAAAGGAAATTGATTAATTATTGGTTGATTGAGATCCTCCACAGTAGTTGGGATAATGGTTGCTCCTAGGAATCAAATATAATTTAAGACCGAGATTGCAGTAGTTTTATTGATGCGTCGGTCATACTTTTATAAGGATCAGTGCAATTTTGAACACAACAAAAATTTATTAAATTCAAAATAAATTAAGGTATGAAACTTCTTGCTTTACCTTCGTGTATTAATTTTATTACTTTAGCCTCTGTCAAGTGCCTTCATTACCGCTGAAATTCCGTTCGAATCTAACGTGCAATTGTTGATTGGCATGTCATATGTTGACTATTAAATGGGCCTTCCGTCTACCGGAATCGTGTCTTCCACCCGATGATGCATCGATAGCTAATCTCAGTAGTTTGCCGATACGTCTAAAAACCTACAAAAGTTCAGATAAGATACAAATTTAATTTTCTATTAATGTTAAAAACGTGAGTACTTACCAATTATAATTATTTTTGATTGTTTTCATCCGTATACTTTGTGTGATAAGGAACAGATTTAACGAAAATTTATTGTTATCATAAAATAGTTTGAATTAGGTAAATGCGTTGTAAATATCTACACTTTCGTGTTATTTATTTAGATTTTTCTTATTTTGTTTGGGATTATTTATTACGCTTATTCTGACATGTAAAATAGTTTTTAGTAACCATCATTCACAATTTCTTTATGACGCGCTGATTTCCAGTGATATCGGAAATTTCTATGAATTTTAGTTCGACAGATAATTATTGAGATTACACCGTATTGAATTTAATATATTCTTGTCTTAAGTGAAACAAAATCCAACGCTACTTGAGCGTTTTAGTGATTGGTTTATTGGTGTTGTTTGCTCGAGCAAGGAAACATTCAATAATTAAAAAAAAAAAAAAACAAAACAAAAGGAAATATATAAAATTAAAGATTAATATTTTATCGTAGGAATATTACGAATTCACTACGTTTTTATTTAGTCTTACCGCGCCGCTAATTACAATAATTTATTTATGAAATTTACAGGGTAAATCTTGCCCCAATCTTGCATCATAACTTATGGTTACGAACTATTACTAGCGAAATCACTCCCAATTTCCCATTTGATTTGTTTTATGACCACACATTTATTGCATGTACTTGTACTGGTTTATCTTGTAATCTTTTATTTTATTTTATAAATATCCACATTTTATTTAGATTGTAAATATAGCAAAATTTACTGGGGTAAATTGTTTCTATTTCTTCGACGTTTGTTGACTTAAATTCATCGCAGGTAGAAGTTTGCTTGGTTAGCGTAGGTCCTAATCAGCGAGTAAGAGAATCAGGCAGTGGCATTGTCCTACTGGCGCCCAAACCCCCCTTTTTCTTCACTGAAGCTTGCCGGAGCCTGAACCTGTTGTAGTCATAGGACAGATAAATATTTAGTTTGAAACCTCATAACGTTTCAATTTTGGCGCCCAACGTGGGGCCGAAGTTAGAGAGATTGCGTTGTGTCGGAGAAATAGTTTCATTTGAATTTTTTTTTATTGTTTGATTTCTTTTCTTGTGGTGTATTTGCATTATTAGACATGGCTCTTAAGGTGGTAATTAATTATTTGTCGAAAGAAGAGTTGGCTTACGAAGTCGAAGTACGTGGAGCCGATGTAGGTACTGTGGAAGAAATGAGAAAAAGCCTCACGTCGTTACTGAAAATAGAAAAACTGATCCCAAAGTTATTGATAGTTACCCAGATTACCAATTTACGGAAGAATCTGACACACAAGCAGTTGAAGCATCGTTGGTAGCAATCCAGAATCTAATCGATAAATTTGATGGCGGTAACTCAAGGAAGATCGAAAGCAAACTGTGGCACGTTTTAGGTCGTCTTCGACGCATGAATGACCTATCGGCGATTCGTGTCGACTTGTTGAAAAAAGCTTTATCACTTAAGGATAAATTTCAAGTCTGCGTTAGTTCTGCAGTTAAACCTGCGGAGTTAGACGCATTGGAAGCAAGTTTGAATATTTCTCTGAGTCTCGATCCTGCTGGTTCATCAACCCCTCGTAAAAATTTACCACTTATCAGTGCTGTCCAAACAACTCCTAAATCAATCCCAGTGTATAAATGGGACGTAAAATTCTCCGGTCGACCAGAGTCGTCTGTTAGTGCCTTCCTTGAACGAGTTGACGAATTAGCAAGTGCTAGGAGTGTATCAATGGAGCAAGTATTTACATCGGCGTTGGATCTTTTTGAGGGTCCTGCACTTAATTGGTATCGGTCTGTTCGAAAGTCGCTTTCTTGCTGGCATGATTTAGAATCACTGTTAAGGTCAGAATTTCAACCTACTGATTATAATGAAAAACTTTTGGACGAAATCAAGCGTCGTACTCAAGGGGACCTCGAATCTGTTAGCGTGTATATGGCAAATATGGAAGGATTGTTTTCTAGATTGACTTGTGCAATTACGGAGATGCTAAAATAAGAATTTTGAAAAGGAATGTGTTGCCATATTTTCAAACTCACTTGGCCCTACAAACTATTGACTCGGTTAGGCGATTAAAAAATTATGTCGACAGTTGGAGGAAAGTACAAGATGTTCGGAAGAGTTCGTACCTCCTAGGAAAAAGGAAAATTGTTGGAGCCAGACTTGGCGTATGTTGAGGCAGAACCAAGCCGTGGAGCTATTGTGGATTCTGTATCTCCTTCTCCGGTACAAGTATCTTCTACTAACCAGTCGTGTTTCAATTGCGGTAAACAGGGACATATGGCTAGAGGTTGTCTTGCTCCTTTAAATTTGCATTGTTATAGTTGCAAAAACTGGTGTTACATCTCGTAACTGTCCTGACTGCTCGAAACGTTATTCTAGACCACAATCATCTTCCAACTTGGGAAACGACAGGCGTCGACGTTAGAAGGCCGTCTAACCGATGACGCCGCCGTTAGTTCTGTTAAAATTACGGCCATACTTGATTTTATTTTGGACCAGGCAAATTCTGATGAAAGACCTCATCTCAATGCTAACCATTTTGGGAACGCAAATGTTAGGTTTGTTGGATACGGGAGCGACTCGGACTGTTGTAGGCAAGCTGGATGGCAAATTTTGGAAAATTTGGGGTTTCACCTAGAAAAATTTGACACTCGTGTTCGCGTGGCTAATGGTCAGTTTTGCCAGTCGGTTGGGAAAGTCACTGTACCAGTGGAGCTTCGTGGTAAAGTGAAATTAGTCGAGATGATGGTGATACCCGAACTACAACACACATTGATATTGGGTGTTGACTTTTTTAAATTTTTGGGTGTCGTACCTGATTTACGTCGAAACGAATGGCATTTCAGTAATGAAACTCCTAACATAGAAAGCGTAGTTGTCGATGATGTTGGGTTGTCTCTAGAACAAAGACAAAAAATTAAATGAATTAGTGGATAACTATAAAAACTTGATGGGCGATGGTTTAGGATGTACAATACTGGCCAATCACGTTATAAGGACTTCATCAGAACCTATAAAACAGAGGTACTATCCGGTATCCCCTGTAATTCAGGAACATATAAACCGCGAACTGGACGATATGCTACAAAAAGGAGTGGTAGAGCATTCTACAATTGGTTGGTCTTTATCCGGTCACTTTAGTGAAAAAAGATGGGTCATACAGGTTTTGCGTGGATTATAGGAGGCTTAATTCAGTTACCGAACGAGATGGGTATCCGTTACCCTACGTATCAGCAACTCTGGACAAACTTAAAACGCCAAGTTTTTGTCGTCAATCGATATCAAGTCCGCTTTTTGGCAAGTTCCTATGGACGAATCATCCAAAAGTATACGGCGTTTACGTGCCAGGGAGAGGGCTTTTTCAATTTACCCGAATGCCGTTTGGGTTACACAACTCACCCGCCACATGGCAGAGACTGATGGACCAGGTTATCAGCGCAGATTTAGAACCCAACGCCTTTGTATACCTAGATGACGTCATAATAATTACCGCAACGTTTGAAGAACATCTGCAAATTTTGGAAAATGTATTGTCTCGATTGTTTAAAGCTGGACTAAAGGTTAAATGGGAAAAATGTAATCTGTGTAGGCCAGAAATGAAATACCTTGGATATGTAGTCAATGCTTTGAGTCTTCACGTAGATATGGAGAAGGTCGAAGCCATGTTGCAGATACCCATCCCTACTACCCAAAAGCAAGTGAGAAAAAATTGTCGGCACATTCTCTTGGTATAGAAGGTTTATACCTAACTTTTCTGATCTCATTGCACCCTTAACCAAACTTCTGAAGAAAGGAGCCAAAGTGGAATGGACTACGGAATGCGATGATTCTTTTAGATTAATAAGAGAAAACTTGTTAGTGTTACGATTTTATGTTTGTCCGGATTATACCAAACCATTTGAAGTCCACACGGACGCATCAGGAGTAGGAATAGGAGCGGTGTTATTGCAGCCTAAACTGACGGGGATTGTGTTGTGGCTTATCTAAGCAGGTCGTTAACCCCTAGCGAACGCAATTATTCCACAACCGAGAGAGAATGCTTAGCTGTAATATGGGCTTTGGAAAAGTTGAGCCTTATCTAGAGGGAAAATTTATACCATTCACAGTAGTGACTGATCACTACTTTGTGGTTGCTGAAGTTTAAACAGCCCTACTGGTCGTATTGCTCGTTGGGCAATTAGATGCAGCAATATAGTTTTGAACTTCAGCATCGTAGGGGCGTTGAAAATGTGGTGCCGGACACTTGTCGCGTTTCAGTCCCGGTATTAGATAGTGTCAGTCCTCAATTAATGGATTGTGAAGACTCTACAGATAAGTGGTTGATTAAATTGAAGAAAGACATTTCAGCTAAACCTGAGAAATATCCAAAGTATCGATTTCAGGATGGATTGAGTATTCAAGTATGTGTTGTCCCCAGTTCTGGGTTGGCACATCGACAGATGGAAGCAAGTTATTCCAAGGAACAACGAAAAGATATAATCGAAGCGCGCACATAACCCGCCTACTTCTGGACATATGGGAGTCTACAAGACATACAATCGACTGTCGCAAAATACACATGGCCGAAAATGAGGTCCGACGTGGTCAAGTACATTTCCAGTTGTAAGACTTGTGCTGTTCATAAAATAGAGGCGAAAAACCGATGGGTAATTACGTTCGCCAACCTGAATGTATCAAAGCCTTGGCAACTGATGTCTACTGGAGTTAAGTAGGACCCCTGCCTAGATCCTCTAAGGGTCATCAGTATATTTTTGTGGTATCCGATTACTTCAGTAAATATGTTCTCTTGTTTCCTTTAAGGGTCGCTACCCTTTAAAAAATTGTTCGCATATTAGAAGACGAGATATTCTTAGTCTATGGTGTACCAAAAATATTGATTTGTGACAACGGTCCTCAATTTAAGTCATCCCAACTCACTAAGCTAACCGCAGAGTATAACGTAAGGATACGTTTTAACGCGCACTACCATCCTCAAGCAAATCCCACAGAAAGGGTGAATAGAACTGTGAAAACCTTACTCGGACGTACAGCTCCGAAAATCAACGGTCGTGGGATACCTTTTAGCAAAAATTGGTTGCGCGATTAGAACGGCTCGACACGAGGTAACAAAATTGACCCCACATTTTGTACATACTGGAAGAGAGCTAATTTTAGATGGAAGTCACCATGATAAGGTAATTCAAGACGAAGATCAACCGTTTAGTAGTGAAAATCTGGTCAAGGTTTTCAATGATGTAAAGGATAGAATTCGTACGTATGGCTAATAAAATAGAAAGAACCTACAATTTGCGAAGAAGACCTGATAGTTTTGCAAGCGGTCAGATAGTTTACAGACGAAATTTTGTTTTGTCAGATTCGTCTAAATACTTTTCGAATAAGCTAGCTCCAAAATACGTCGGTCCATTTATTATTGATAAGAAAGTGTCTCCTTGGACGTTCACTCTTAAAGATAAATTAGGAAACTATGAAGGTACTTGGCACTCAAAGACCTTAAGCTTATATACCCGAAACTTAATTTTAGGTGCTCCTGTCAGGTTGGGGGCTAGAGAATTCCCTGACGACGATTCCCCGTCGGAGGTAAAAGTCCTCAAGTGTATCAGGCGCGCCAAACGCCTTGCTTTTATCGGTGATCCTCACTTATTGTGATAGGTCTTGGCAAATTGTATATACACTTTTGTTTTATTTGATTAGGAGTTGGGATTCTTTGATATTTATTTTGTCGAAATGGAGTTTACTTTTCAGGTAGGAGGGGAATTGTAACGTTTTGATAATATTTTCAATTACATTTATTTTCTATTTTATTTTTCTATTACTGTAGGTGTCGATGCAACTGTATCAAATTGTGTGACATGATAGTTGCATATAAAATTTATACTTTTAAATCACTTTCGAGCCGCAAAATTTTCAAATTTATCGCTGGAGGTTATCCACAGTTCAAATTTCTAATGCAAATACACGCAGATAAAGCACTTTTCGGTTTTCGATTGAATAGACAGTTCTAAAGAGTTGTGTGCAATAATTGTAGGGACCTGGGTAGAAAATCAAAGGAAATTGATTAATTATTGGTTGATTGAGATCCTCCACAGTAGTTGGGATAATGGTTGCTCCTAGGAATCAAATATAATTTAAGACCGAGATTGCAGTAGTTTTATTGATGCGTCGGTCATACTTTTATAAGGATCAGTGCAATTTTGAACACAACAAAAATTTATTAAATTCAAAATAAATTAAGGTATGAAACTTCTTGCTTTACCTTCGTGTATTAATTTTATTACTTTAGCCTCTGTCAAGTGCCTTCATTACCGCTGAAATTCCGTTCGAATCTAACGTGCAATTGTTGATTGGCATGTCATATGTTGACTATTAAATGGGCCTTCCGTCTACCGGAATCGTGTCTTCCACCCGATGATGCATCGATAGCTAATCTCAGTAGTTTGCCGATACGTCTAAAAACCTACAAAAGTTCAGATAAGATACAAATTTAATTTTCTATTAATGTTAAAAACGTGAGTACTTACCAATTATAATTATTTTTGATTGTTTTCATCCGTATACTTTGTGTGATAAGGAACAGATTTAACGAAAATTTATTGTTATCATAAAATAGTTTGAATTAGGTAAATGCGTTGTAAATATCTACACTTTCGTGTTATTTATTTAGATTTTTCTTATTTTGTTTGGGATTATTTATTACGCTTATTCTGACATGTAAAATAGTTTTTTAGTAACCATCATTCACAATTTCTTTATGACGCGCTGATTTCCAGTGATATCGGAAATTTCTATGAATTTTAGTTCGACAGATAATTATTGAGATTACACCGTATTGAATTTAATATATTCTTGTCTTAAGTGAAACAAAATCCAACGTACTTGAGCGTTTTAGTGATTGGTTTATTGGTGTTGTTTGCTCGAGCAAGGAAACATTCAATAATTAAAAAAAAAAAAAAAAAACAAAAACAAAGGAAATATATAAAATTAAAGATTAATATTTTATCGTAGGAATATTACGAATTCACTACGTTTTTATTTAGTCTTACCGCGCCGCTAATTACAATAATTTATTTATGAAATTTACAGGGTAAATCTTGCCCCAATCTTGCATCATAACTTATGGTTACGAACTATTACTAGCGAAATCATTCCCAATTTCCCATTTGATTTGTTTTATGACCACACATTTATTGCATGTACTTGTACTGGTTTATCTTGTAATCTTTTATTTTATTTTATAAATATCCACATTTTATTTAGATTGTAAATAGCAAAATTTACTGGGGTAAATTGTTTCTATTTCTTCGACGTTTGTTGACTTAAATTCATCGCAGGTAGAAGTTTGCTTGGTTAGCGTAGGTCCTAATCAGCGAGTAAGAGAATCAGGCAGTGGCATTGTCCTACTGGCGCCCAAACCCCCCTTTTCTTCACTGAAGCTTGCCGGAGCCTGAACCTGTTGTAGTCATAGGACAGATAAATATTTAGTTTGAAACCTCATAACGTTTCAATACATTAATGAGATGCGTCATTATTCCAGATAGTTGATGTGATACTTGTTTAAAAATGTTTATTGGTATCCCATCCGGACTACTAAGTTTTATTTTTAAGTTTGTGGAATAATTGTAAAGTTTCTTCTTCCGTATACGTATAGAAATATTAAATTTGAATGTGTCCTGCTGTACGTATGGAATATTAGTACCGATTGTTATTGGGGCGTTAATGAAATAATTATTAGAATATATTAGCCACTTGTTGTGAATTGTCAATAACACTATTTATATCACTTTCATCTACCAATGATATATTTTTTCTATGTTTCTTGCAATTCTTGAAGTTTATTAACATATACTTCCAAGCTGTTTTACTTTTTATTGTGAGAGCAATTAATTTTATTTTAAATATTCCCGTTTTGTTGAATTTACTAATTGATAATGCGTTTTCTTATTGGTGTTGTATAGTTCTTTTTAGTTCAGAAATTTTGTTGAAGAATAAAGAGTGATTTTAATTTAATTAATTTAAATTCTTATAGTAAAAGTAATAAGCCTATATGATCGGACGTTAATGTCAAAACTTTAAAATTTGGAGTGATACCATGGAAAGTTTGTATATACATGATCTATTATAGTTGCAGACGAGATACCTACTATAGTGGGAACGTTAATACAGTATCCGTCGAAATAAACAGTACCGAAAATAAAAATAAAAATTAATGTTTAATTTCTGTAATGTAAGTGTTCAAAATGTTCACTATTTCGACGTAAACAAGCTTCATATCCAATTTTGTAAGTAAATAAACATATTTTATAAAAGTGGTTGATGTAACTGCCGAAAAATATTTTGTATTCTTTCTGTAGTTCGGCAATATTCGCCTGGCGGATTTCGAGTGAAATATTTTGTCCTTCATTATGTCCCAAACGTCATGCCGTCAGGTGGTGGCGTCCAGATCAGGTGAATGTGAAGGATATTGGAAGTTAAGTTCCAGAATTATTCTATTTTCGAAATGCTGACGGAGTAAAGGCCAATTTCACATAGCAGCGCAGCGACCGCGCGTAGCGTCGCTGCAAACGCTGCTTCAAAAGTTTCGTTGAGTATCATGCAATTCCCACATAAGCAGCGCGGCAGCGCGCGTAGCTGCGCGTCAAAACCAACGCATTGGAGAGCGTTGTACGCTGCTTTGAAGCCGCTGAACTGCTATGTGGAAGGTGAAAAGCAGCAAACGCTGCTAACGATGATTGTTATTTCAGGAAAACATCGATTCTCAAGAATGCTGTCAGCTGTGGAATGCATTTCGTTCAAATGCAAGTAAAACAACTGAAGACGAGTTGGTGTACATTAAAATGGAGGGAAAAATAGAAAATAGATTTTGTTAATTATAGAGTATAAAAAGAATTATACGATATGAGTAATAAAATTATAGTAATTCCATACGAAAAAGAAAATATATGGAGAGAAATAGGAAGGAAAATAAAATAGCCGTAAGTACATGTTATTAAAATAAGTTTGAAGTGTTCAATTCCGCTGTAAAATTGTCATTAACCGAAATACCATTAAACCTAAATACCGTTAGATGGGTTGCCGATTTCAAATTTCGTTTATTTTTTATCTATTTATTATACAAACTTTGTTTAGGTGTACAAAACATATTAAAAAATATAATACTATTTCTGTTGCCATTATATACCGGGTGACAATAACATTGCATTTTCACCTTCATAGCTTCAAAAGTGAGCAAGAAACTCAAAAAATGCTGTCGCCCGGTATGTAGGTACCTATTATACCTATAATTACTGTTAAACACCTTCATGAATTTTAGTTTGTTGCCATGGAACTTGCCCATCAGAACAAAAATATTCTTTAAATTTATCGCGAATTAATAAAGCATCAAGAGAGTATTTACCGCCAACATGTTGAAAATTATTAAAATCAATCGTTTCTTGCTCAGTTTTCTCATCATTTAAAGAAGCTATATATTTGTTGTCTTCTCCAAGAAAATTATGCAAACATAAGCTGGCTAAAACTATTTTGTCGGCCTTGTCAGGATGCACCTGCATTTTATTTAAAAAGTCTAAATTTCTGGCATAAGATGCCAAACGTATTTTCGACCACTCCGAGCTCTAGAGAGTCTATAATTGAAAATCTTTTATCTTCTGGTAAATTTTTGCCCGAAAATGGTCTTAATAAATATTTTTTGGCAGGAAACGCTTCATCTCCTACGATTACGTAGGGAAGAGAATCAACTCCTTCAGTTATTGTACAATCAGTTGGCATGGCTCTAGAGCTTTTCCTATTTTTGATTTGGAAAAAATACCTCCATCAGAGTTTTTTCCGTAGCTCCCTACATCAACACAAATAAACTTATAATTAAGGGTCCACTAAAGCTAATAAAACAATAGAAAAGGTCTTTTTTACTAATTAAAATATAACGATCCACTTTTGGGTGGAGCTTGAATATGCATATGTTTCCCGTCAATAGCGGTCACACAATGTGGAAAATTCCACAAACTTTTCATATTCCTGTGCACTTTTTCGTAATAATTCTTTTTGTTGGACGAGGCAAATATAATTTTGACATACTTTCCCAAATAAGTTCACTGGTATTATGTACTATTTCTTGTACTGTTGAATGGCCCATTCTGAAGTTAAAAGACAACGTTTGAAAATCAGAACCCGTTGCCAGATACCTACAAAAACAACTGTTAATAATAACTTATTATAGTATCTACTGTCGTTTCAGCGGAAAATTGTAAGTCTCGTTGGAAGAGTTTAAGGACTCCTTTCAACGCTTTCTGAAAAGTCAAAACACCAAGAGTGGACAAGCTGCAGAAAATACCAAAAAGTGGAGATACTATGATAATCTCTCTTTCTTCTCCCGTACGTAAAGGGAAGACGGTAGGTATCGAGTATTACCGAAATAACTGTGATAGATACCACAATAATGACACAATTATTTATTGTAGAACTTGTTCAAATATGGACGAAAAGATTACGATGATATGGACGCTGACCAAAGTACCGAAAATTTAGAAGACATCGAAAGTATTGATGATTCCGATAATACCATAACGGAAGTTAGTGTAGATCGTTCTTCGCCGTCTGTTACCGTTACAGATCATGAAAATGAACCTGAATCGTCCAACAGAATCAAAACGTTAAGAGTACGAGAAGTTCTAAAAGAAAATGTGAGACAATTCCGGAAATTTTTAAATCATTTGTAGAGGAAAAAGGAAAAGGGCTGCACAAAAACAATCTTTACCGCTGGAAAATCTCGTAGTAGATTTTTTTCTCAAATTTGGGAAAAACTGTTTCAACCTTTCCGACTTACTGGCAGGCATGTGTTAAGAGTAAGGTTTTTGAAATTGTTAATTCTACAGAAATTATGCTATTGTCACAACGGGAACAAACGTCTCCATCTCTTGCATATTCATAATTTACTGATCCAATGTTTTCCCACATTCCTGCTACATCTGAGTATCTCAGATATCAAAACCCGATTACTCGAATTCCTGCATCTCAATACAATACACCTCAATACACCACTTCTCAATACACCAGTTCTCAATACACCACATCTCACCACCCATTATCGCAATATCATACATCTCAAAATCCATCGCAGTTTCGCTTGTCTCAACATCCTACACATCAGTATTTCACATCTCAAGAGTCATTACATTCCCCCTTCTTTGTCTTCTTGTTCTTCTTCATCAACAACGCAGCCTATTGTTTGTGAATCTGAATCGGCAAATACTTCGAAACGCTCTAGGACAAATGATGAAAACGAACCAAAGTGTGAATAACGTTTACTTTCCGAGAAAAGA
The DNA here is from genome assembly GCA_030710515.1 of Abscondita cerata. NCBI lineage: Eukaryota > Metazoa > Arthropoda > Insecta > Coleoptera > Lampyridae > Abscondita > Abscondita cerata. The sequence continues at coordinate 46,230 of JALBCR010002445.1, read as the reverse complement.
GGAAAAATATATTTTGTAGAATTTTTTTTGTGTTGAAGAATAAAGTTTTGTTTCTGTTTTTATTAATTAGTATTAGATGCTTACCTCAAGAACACTGTCAGCCTCTCACGTACTCCAATACACGATCTCCATTTGGTGTCCACTTTTTTAAAATACGGAGTAACAATTTCAACTAGTTCGTTAAATTTTGTGACGTCATTCTCATATATTTATAATATTTTATTTGATCTTCCAAAAGCTTATCAGACAATAAATGAAACTGCCCTTCCTCCAATCTCTGCTTCCACAAATCGTGAACCCAACATTTTCGTTTTTATTTGGCCTTTTTTGTGTTAATATTACTGCAACGGCAAATACATCGTCATCACTAGACGAAGAACTCATTATAGCGCTTGTACTATTCCATTTATTAAACAATAACTTTCGTTCTGAACTAAATTTGGAAGGTTACAGTTACACTCATAAATTTGTGGCGCATGTCATCTGAAGAGCACCATCTGTTTGTTTCAGAACTCGTAGTTCTGTACATTTTATTTGATTATTTACTGTAGTTTCTAATTATTAACAATCTTGCGTTGCCTTCATCTTATTTAAAAATGATCGTTAAAATTTTCAAAGTTGTTTTGTTTCGGGATTGCAAAGGCAGCATTTGCAGCGCTGCTATGTGGGAATCGACACCTATAAAAGCAGCATTTGCAGCGACGCGACGCGCTGCTATGTGAGAATTGGCCTTAAAGTCTTAGGTATGCAATAGCTGTATGACTTCGTTGCACCATCTTGTGGAAGCCATTGTGTGCGAACCTGTAGATTTCATGTAATAGCAAAACTATATTTAGATCTCTTACAAAGGTATAATAATTTTGTCTCTATAACGCTCTTGGTTGACAGTAAGTGGATTCTGATTATCATCTTCAACGAAATAAGGACCAATCATTCCATGACCGGATACCGCGCACCAAACGGTAACTCGAAGACTGTGGAGTGGTTTCTCTACAATGACATCAGGACGTTCAAATCCGAGGAATCTGGTTGTTTGTCGATTAATATAGCCGCTAAGATGAACGTGGCTCTCGTCTGAAAACCATATGTTTTTCAAAAATTCGGTATCTTCGTAAATTAAACTCAACATGCGACCACAGTAAATTTCTCTTGTACGTTTGTCCGCAGCATTTAGTCGTTGTCCAACTTGAATACGATATGGATAACCACCAATTGATTTGAACATGCGACGTAAAGACGTTTCACTAATGTTGAGTTTACATGCAGTTCTTACAAGACTTCTTTGAGGTGATTGCACAACTTGGTTAAAAACACGTCCTTCATTTTCGTTAGTGCATACTGTTTTTCGACGACCTGAAGAACCTTCACGTTGACACAATACACTACCAGTGCGACGAAATTTTTCAACAACAGCTAACATCACACTTTCACTAGGAACTGCTTTATTAATTTTTTGTTCATATTTTATTGACACCTGTTCTAAGCTTGGACCATCATTGCGACCTTTTCCGTATGAACGAAAATAATGCTCTACCAAAAAAACTTTTTCTTCCGTTGTTAGAACCATTTTAAATCAATTTTAACTGCAGCGTACTATTAATATATCAACTAATGACAATTAAGTCAAATATAACAAATCCATATTACATAAACAACTCCACAGCACTTTCTGTTTCGGTACTATTTATTTTGACGGATACCGTATGTTGGACTAAACCGAAAGTTGCTAAAATATTCAACAAGTAATTTGTATCAGAAGAACGTACACTGACATCAATGTTAAAATCCCCATTTAGACATATTTTTTAGGCCAGAGTAATGAATTCTATTAAGAACATCCGTTAGTTTAGGTACTAGTAAATTGTTTAAAATTTGCAGAGGAAGATCTATAACAGGTTAGAAGACACAGTTTGCTGCAATTGCAGTTAATCACTATCCCAGTCACTTCCAAAAATGTTTTCTTCACAATAAGTTTCCAAGTTTATGACTTTCACATTTACATCAGTATTATTTCGAACTCATATGGCAAATCCACCATGTTTACTTGAGATTCTGTCGTAATAACTATGTAAGTTAAAGCCACTAAAATATATATGCACTTCAGATTATTTCTGCAGCCCCAAGTTTCCGTGAAACACAGAAATTTGGTGTTGTCATTTATAAGGTCACAAAAAATTATATCCGCTTTGTCTTGAATTAGACCTCTTACGTTCAGATAGAGTAAATTAAAAGTAGATAAGCTATTATGAACTTCTACGTTTTTTTCTCTTTGATTGATCGTGGATGAAAAAACTTAGATACGTATGCTCCTTGTGGCCATATTTCAGGTTTCATCGCTTTATCAAAATCATGTAGATCAATCATTAGTTTGTAAGATGAGTAATATTGAGGATATTTTGAAGAAAGTTGTTCACAAACAACTTCAGAAAAATGTTGTTTAAGAAAATCTTCAACATCTTTTATTTTCGTATTTGGATCCAAACGAGAAACATAAAAAAACGCCTTTTTAGATCTACTTTTTATTAAAGATTTAGCTGTGTTATTCATACTACCAATTAGGGCTAGCATTTCTGTACCTCTTACTTTTATTCGTAATTGCGGCAATATCTTTTTAGGACCAATAACGTCTGATAATTTATTAGAAATTTTGTTTTTATTAGAAGTATTCTCTGCTTCTTGGCTATACAGTAGAGGTGCAGAATTTAAGAGTTTGCTATCGTTAGGTAGTATTAATTTTTCGTTAGCTTCCTTGATTGCTGTATTAACATCTGCTCTAGTAATAGTCTGCATAGGTATTTGTTTAGATTTATTTCCGTCTTGCTTGTTAGATAATTTTGTATTGACCTTTGTATGAATTGAATTATTATCATTTATGGGCATATTTACGTTTGTATTATTTACGTTTGTATTATTCATCAATTTTAGACGATTCATATTATTAATGAAAACATATTTTTTCCTCTAACGACAATATCTTACCTCTCAATTCCCAGATAATAATATCTTTATGATTAATAATATATTTAAGTAAAGATGTAGTAGATAAGTCATTTTCGTCATAATTTGAAGCACAAACCACACTTTCACTTGCACAAATTTTACATTTAACTAATCCATTTGTAATAGAATTTGAAATTTCTGCACAAGATGGATGATAAAAACTATTTTTACAAATCGAACATGTTAATGCTTTTTTTTACACTTTTAAAGCAATGTAAACATAAGATTATTATCTTCCGGGTTGAACCGTGTTCGTCCTCCCTTCCTACGATCTCTGCTTGACGTTTCGCTAACCATGCTGTTAGCTTCTTCAGAAGTTACTCTAAAGACTGATGTTGTCTTCTGCTCCTCGTTAAGTTAGCATATCTACGACGATGCCGAGACCAGGAGGTGACGCCTACTTTTGTAAAAATTCGCCATCACATCGCAACAAATCGTGCAAGAAGAATCATCGAACGTAGTGAGAAGGCACTCACTCGAGAAAGAGTACGTTATACTTACCATCAACTGCATATAACGTCAACAGAACTATACCAGTTACATCTACAACTGAGCAGCATACTAGATAAAGGAACACCATAGATCGCATCAGCTACGAACATGGGGAACACCACCTACAATCAACCACTAACAGGCACATCAAGAAGTTTGTGAAATTAAGTACCAAGCACTAGCAAACCAGCTATAAATTGGACGAAAACAAAACAGTTGTAAACTTGTCGGACTACCCACTCACCGAAGACTGCATATCAATTCTGTCAAAAGGACAAACGACGCCATTACTCCAAGCAAAGATACCACAGAAGAGATAATAGCAAAAGTGGAAAGGGTCATCAGAAAGCTTCCGGTTGAAGAAGCAGAGGAAATACGCCACGAGACTTGCCGGATTTTACAACGTTCCAAAGCTCCACGTAGGAACATCACTCGCGCAGAAGAAATTGCATTAAAAGAACTCAGAAGCAATCAAGAAATCATGGTGACACGCGCAGATAAAGGCAACGCTACAGTAGTCATGAACACCGAAGACTACAAAATGAAGATCAAAGTACTACTGAATCCACAACTTTACACCAAGTTAAAAGGATATCCAACCAACAAAATTGAGAAACAAACGAGAGCCGCAATCAAACATTCAGCTATACCAGTCGATCAACATCGTCAACTGCTACCTTCCGGGACCAGGCCACCTAGACTATACGGATTACCAAAAATTCACAAATTTGGTAACCCCCTAAGGCCAATTGTCAGCACATGTGGATCTCCAACTTATGAACTGGCCCGTTACGTGGCTAAGTTTCTACAACCGTACGTGGGAAGAACTGAATCTTTTGTGAAGAACTCCGAACACTTCGTCGAATTACTGATGACTCTGGAAGTAACCAATGACGATATACTAGTTAGTTTTGATGTAGAATCGCTATTCACTAACGTACCAGTCGACGATACACATAACATCATAAAACAACTGTGCACAACCCATGGGTTAAGAGAAGACATACCAGAGCTAGCAAGAATCTGTCTGAATACAACTTACTTTCTATGGAACGGAGATTTCTACGAACAAAAATCAGGTGCAGCCATGGGATCACCATTATCACCGGTTATTGCGAATATCTTTATGGAAGCATTCGAGCAAGAAGCCATTCAATCCAGCGAAAAGAAACCGAAATGCTGGTTCAGATACGTGGACGATACCTTTGTCATATGGCCTCATGGGAAAGAAGCACTTACTGTATTTCTTAACCACCTCAACACTCAGCACGAAAAGATCAAGTTTACCATGGAGACAGAAGAGAATAAGGAGCTTCCCTTCCTGGATGTTCTAGTGAAACGAGGGGATAACAACAAGTTGGCTCATAGTGTATATCGTAAAAGACACACACCGACCGATACCTCCATGCCACATCACACCATCATCCACAGCAGAAGCGGTCTCTAATCAAAACTTTATTGCATAGAGCTAACAAGATTCCTGACGAGGTTCACAAGGCAGAAGAACTTCGACACGTCCAACAAGCCCTAATGAAGAACGGCTATACCAGAAAAGAAGTAAGAGCCGCCTGTCGCAGGAAATCCGAAAAAGAGAAGGAACAGGTCACCACCTACGCTCGTTTGCCATTCATTGCTGGAGTAACTGACAAATTAAGAAAATCATTGGAGAAGAAGAATATCGGTGTCAGGTTTGGAACGGTTAGAAAAATCCAGCAACTACTACCTTCTAATAAAGATAACCTGCCGAAACTCTCAACAAAAGGGGTCTACCAAATTGACTGTTCATGTGGAAAGGTCTACATTGGTCAAACCGGACGCAACATAAAATGTAGATTAAAAGAACATCACCGAGACGCCAAGTCCAGAGCGGTAGATAAATCAGCAATCGCAGAACATCTACACGAAAAAGGAAAACACATCATCAACTTCGAGGAAGCTAAAGTTCTATCAAGGACTAACAACTACTATCCAAGGATAATCAGAGAATCCTTAGAAATTATGAAAAATAAAAATAACTTCAATCGAGAAGATGGTTACCGATTAAGCAACACGTGGAAACTAACTCTTCACAAAAACAAAGAAAACAAATGTCACCACAAAATTAGTCAACACCAAACAGAAGATCAACCAACCATCGAAAACCAACCACCCGTCACTGATCGACATCAACCAACCGTAACGGAACATAGGTATATAACGAGGAGCAGAAGACAACAACATCAGTCTTTAGAGTAACTTCTGAAGAAGCTAACAGCATGGTTAGCGAAACGTCAAGCAGAGAACGTAGGAAGGAAGGACGAACACGGCTCAACCCGGAAGATAATAATCTTAGTGACAACCGGCGAAAATTTTTGTTTTTATAATTTAAACATTTTTTTGTTATTTTTTTTTTGGCGTTTTTTTTGGTGTTGTTTGTGTTTGCCTTGTTTGTTGCCTCTTTTTGCTTTTATTTTTTTAAATATTATAATTTAAAGAATTTTTTAAAATAATTAAATAGTTTGGTGAATTTTAATTTAATTTTTAAATTTTTTTATTTTTTTTTTCGTCAAAAATATTTTTTTTTAAAAAAAATTGTATTGGAGAAGGGAAGTAACGATTTTTTTAACGGTTAGTGGTGATGATTCTTTTTAATTTATTGTTTTTTTTTTTTTTGGAAAAAAATTTTAAATGTGCTTAGTGAAAACCGTAAAACAAACATTTACAGCCAGAACCTTTGGCGATCGCTGAGCGATATAAGTTTAGGTAACGTCGACAGGAGATGAACGAATCGGTAGCACAATATGTTGCAGCCTTAAAAATTTTGCCAAATCAGTGTGACTTTAAAGAAGCTTTAGATGAAATTTACGTGAAACAACGTTTGTTTACGGAAAACCAGTTACCATATGCAAAAGCATATGAACTGTCAGTAAACATGGAAGCAGCAGAAAAATATGTCACTTTAACGGAAGCGGTAACACAACAGCCAAACATTCATTTATTGCACAAATAATAAGGGCAGTCTTTTGGAAAAGAATGAAGTAGGACTACCTGAGCGACAGGAACAAGAAGATCACTTGCAGTTCACAATTTTGTTAAAAAAGAAGGTTTGGCAGTGAAAACAAGGAAATACTTTAAGCGATGTTACAGTGAGAAAATATCAAACAATTTGTTAAAAAACTTAGTAAAAAAAGTTAGCACTTATTGTGCAGACTGCACAGTAAAAAATTATATTTTGTTAAATCGTGATTGTTAAGATTGCCGATTTTTAGATAACTCAACCACTTTGTAACGTTGTTTCAACAAAACATGAGTTTTTCTGTTTTTTAACGAACAAAAATATTTGTGGACCTTATAGCACAGTTTTGTCATTCTGCAACTTTTTGTTTATGCACTAAAATATTTGTTACATTTAACATAATTTTTGTTGAAAGTCGTAATGGAACTCACAAAATATTTGGGGATTTTAACAAAAATATTTGTAGAAGTTGTGGTATAATTTTTGTCGTTTTGCAACCGATTTTCGTATTAGATTAAAAAGTTGTTAATAGTAGCAATGTTTTATTGTTAACTATTTAATTACTTAATTTTTGCAATTTGTGCAACACACTTTGTTATTTCACACACTTTAAATTACGGAGCAGTGGGATCAAGTTTCAACTTGATATGGCATGTTCGCTGAAGTAAGGAAACAAAATCTCAGACATAGTAAACGCTGTGAATTCTTGACGCAGAATTAGAATTAACGCATTATTGTTTTGTCAATTGGTGTGTTTAGTACCGTTTAGTTTTTTAAAATAAAATAAAATGGATAGTAAAGGTGGTGGTACTACTCCAACTATAAAGCCGGAGATACACGGCGCGTGGTTCGACGATCTTGTCTACAATCCACGAACCACGTGCGTGTAGCATAGGAGGTTCGTAGTTTGTGGTGCGTGGTCCGCAGTTCGTGGTGCGTGGTTCGAGAGGTTCCATCGGAAGTCGGTAAATTGTCACGATACAAAGGAGCTGACCACGTCGGTTCGTGTACGGTCCATGCTGGTTCGGAGAGGTTCGCCTAGGTTCGCAATATTGCGAACGCGAACCGACAGAACGTGTCAGTCGGTTGTTTGATGTCAAGACGAGTGTTGTTGATAGAGGTTAGGTAAAAAATATGGCGGTCGAGTGGAATGTCGAAAAAATGTAGAGTTTATCGAGGCACTTCAGGAAGAGGAAGTGATCTGGAATCCCAAACACAATCACCACAAAGACCGAAATATTGTGCATGATTTATGGAAACGATTGGAAACAAAATTTCCGATAGGGGTTAAAGCGTTAAAGAAGAAAAAGATGGACTTTTGCCACATACAGGAAATATGCACGTAAAGCTAAATGTTCCAAGACCTCTGGAAGTGGAACAGGCGATTTATATATACCGACTTGGTCGTTATACGAGCCAATAGACAGGTTTCTGCATGCAGTTTATACCCCAAATAAAACAATAAATTCAATGGTAAGTACCTCCTGTAAAATACACTTCTTTACATAATTAAACACATTCTCATCTATTTATTAATTCTATGTGTATCCCACCAACTATTTTTAATGAAATACAATATGACCAGTAATATATGATTAAACATAAACGGTACTGTTTGATCTACAATGACAATAATTGTATTATAATATTACAATACATTTACGACATACACGGTATTTCAAGAAAAGGTACCCTCGTTTACACATGATGATTACTGATCTTCTTGCCATGCTAATTTTCCGTGGTTGGATTGAAAATAAACAGAAAAGTTTTGTCTAACTTCTTTTGCAGAAATACTCGCCTTTCGAGGTTGTTTTTGTATAGGTAGCAAAGAACTCATTTCATTATTTGGTAGACGCCACGCTCCTGGAATAAATGTTCCATTTACCTCACTATCAAAGGTAGCTGTAGGTGAGTAGGTTGATGTGGATATTCTACTTTTTCGCAAATAATTGTGAAGTATGACACAAGTCATAGTAATTAGGGAAGCTTTTTATGGATTTACCAACATAGGTTTACGTAATATCCGAAAGACAGACGCCATTATTCCAAAAACGTTTTCTACTATGCGTCTGGCTCTAGACAATCTATAATTGAAAATGCGTTCAGCACTTCCTTTTGTATGAATACCAGGGAATGGTTTCAAAAGGTTTCGGCGAAGAGCAAATGCGCTGTCACCCACGATTACATACGGTACCTTATTGTTTTGCAATGGTAACGGTTTTCTGTTGGTAAATTTAATTTTTCGGTGTCAAGTTTTCTATACAAAGCGGTGTTACGGAATACTCCTCCATCACTAATTCTTCCTTGACACCCTATGTCTACAAATGTGAATAAATAATTGGAATCCACAAGTGCCATCAAAACAACACTGAATGTGCCCTTATAGTTGATGAATTCTGAAGAGCTATTTGCTGGAGCTTCTATGACTACATGTTTTCCGTCAATCGCTCCTATACAGTGTGGAAAATTCCATTTCTGTTCAAAATTAGCAGCTATAGCTAACCATTCAGCTTCGTTATTTGGCATCTAAAAGGTAAACTATCGTTAAAATAGATTATATAAGAAGGAATAAGATGGCATACACTGTTCCGCTATTTATGGTTGTTGCAAAACAACGTTCCCACCCCCTCTGTTATTTGAAAACACAGTAAAAAGTGCTGGGCAAACGTTACGGACATTTTCTTAAGTTCGATAGGTGTATTTTTGATCTAGACTGATTTATAATTGTTTGTGGAATACATGTTTTTTTAAATATGACAACATCTAGCTTTAGAGATAAAAATTTAAAAAGTATGTCATCAATTTTTTTTGGTCGCTTCTTAATTGGACACCCGGTACGTTTCGAGATGATGACTGTCGTAATCTCAGTAACTTTTTAACAGTTGAATATTTAATTGCACAACCAAGTTCTTCCAGATATTATTTTCATTATTACTACAACTGTTCGCTGACAAGTGGTTCCTTAACTAATATTAAATTTCATTACGTTAAAAATACATTCCTAGACATATGTATACGTTTTAGGAAATGGAAAGTGATAATGAAGACCATTCCATTGAACAAGATATGCCAAATACACATCAAATGAGGATATTTCCAATGAAAGTGCTATTGAGACACAGGTTGAAAATCAACTCACTACAGATACCCCACGTAATGTATGTCCTTTAAATCCATCCACACCTGTCGAATCCATGGAACGAAATGTCAAAAACGAAAACTAACTCAAACACAGCAAGTTAAACATCAAATGGACGAGGCACTTAAAATTTTAAAACAGCTGTCACGCTACCTGTGAACTCCGATAAAAGAGGAGAAAAGGATCGAATCGAATTATTCGCAGATTTACTGGTCGCGAAGTTGAGGCGCATGGAGGACCACACTCAAGACCTTGTTATGCATGAAATCGATAACTTAATATTTTGATTCAACACTCCCCAACTTCGACGAATCATGGAATCAGAACAACACACTAGTAACACCCTCATCGTCATCCTCCCAGCAGTCTCAACCTTCTCCATACTCGCTACTATCTCCACAATCACATCAATCGCAACCATCACCACATTCCCAGGAGGCGGAAGGATTTCAGTATACTGTGCAGCATGTAAGTCCTACACACTTGCTCCAGCCATTACAACAGTCTCATCCACCTACATCGCCCGACACTGCTGGCTGGGAAAATTTGGATACACCTCGTTATCACCAAATTTAATAATTAAAAAGTCTACGTTTCCGCATACGAGTTCATGTTTTTTACTCATATTTTGTTACCAAAATTTAATAAAATATTGTGAAATATATTTACCTTTACTTCATCCTTCAGTTCCTGAACTATTGCTTGGCATACTTTTTCAACACAATAAAAAGGAAACCCATACTGCAGTAACTATCACCGGTTGCTAAAATCTTAAAGTCACAGCTAATCTTTGTTTAGCGGGAATGCACAATCTCATGTTTGTATCCTTCCTTGCAATTATTGGCCCTACTTTTGCTAATAGTAATTCGAAATCTTCAGCTCTCATACGACAAAGTTTTCAAAATATCCTGAGGGCTCCTTTAAAAAGTCCACTAACATATTTGACCCACTATATCTGTAATTTTAGTATTAATTACTACTAGTTCTACATTCATTCATACCGTCATGAATGTCGAAAGTAACTTACCTTTCTCTACTTTTCATATGTGATGACATCCACCATCTCCTTTACGTCTGCTTAACCGATTTTGTAACCAAACGCCACTAGAAATAACACACAATGTAGCAGATGCAATGATTTGTTGTCTTGAATCCATGATGGCGGCTGACGAACTAAATCAAGAGGTTCCGTTGTTTCTTCACGAACCTGTTACGTCAATACACCAAACGAACTACGCACCGTGTACCCACCTTTAGTTTGGCAATAGCGGAACCACAAACCTCTAACCACGAACCCCGTACCTGGTCCCTGGTTTGCCGAACCACACGCCGTGTATCTCCGGCTTAATGACTCTTTATTGTCGTGTACAATACGGCACCGACACGGAGTGGATAAAATAACTTCACCGTGCAGTTACTTGCAGGTAAGTAAATTGCTTATTTTCATTTGTACACCCAAGAAAGATTGATTCATAGGCACTTATTTTCTTACATCAAAATTAATATTTGCAGTTAAACGTACATTTACAACGTTAGAGGGAGAATTCATTTTGCAAGATGACTGTGGAGCAAATCTTCGAGGTGATTTCCTTGAAGAGTACATACAAATTTCGCCACGAGGAGTCCTTCTCAAAGTTCGTGAGCGTAAGAATCCGTAATTAAATGAGTGAGAATCAGAGGCTCAATTTTTTTTCTCAGTGTCGAGTTTTACTTCATCTTGCTTAACGATAACCAACTATGAATATAGCTCAGATGCGTCATCATCCTACAGTAATTACGATAACGCCGTGCAGCCGCACCTTCCTACCGAACATACTTTAACAAGTAATGATCAAAAGAATATTTCAAAAGAGGTACGTTATGTTCTGTTTTTATGCTTAATAAGCATTCCTTATTCGGCTGTTTTTATGTAGAATGTACCTATGTAGAAATAAACTACCCATCACTAAAAAGTCTGTTAAACTTTTGTTTATCCAAAATATCCATAATAAATTTTATAGCAAAATTCTGAATTTTAAATAGCTTTATTAAAATATCGCTTATTCTTATGATAATTCATCAAAAGTTCAAAGAAGTAATTGATTATACGATCTAAAAATTAAAAAAAAACTCTTATTTTTGTTGTTTTTCTGAAGTTTTATTATTATAGTCTAATGTTTGTGGTAGATAGTAATTCAAAATAAATTTTTAAAAATTAAAAATATACTATAGTTTTAATTTGTTTTTCTTATAAATAAGAGAAAGCATCACAAAAGCACTTGGTTGTTTGTTGGTACTTAAATTTGAATTTAGGTACAGATTTGGTTAAAAACTTTAAGTTCTACTTGTTTCTATCGGAAAAAAGTATAATATAGTTGAAGTTTTACTCAAACTTAAATTTTAGTCTACTCTTAAGCAAAATTGTTGTTTTCAAAGAGTTCTGAAGACAGTTTTCGAAAAGTTTTAATAGAAAATTACGATACTCGGAAACAATCCGAAAAGATCTCGACTTAAATTAATAAATCCTCTAAATTCTAGTTACATATGAGTATCCTCCTAAGGACTCCTTGAAGTAGAGGATGAAATTAAAAACCACTACCCTGGTTTTAATTAACTGGCGTTTCACGCCAACCTATGCGATCTTTATCAAGACTTCATCCTTAATTTTAAGAAATCTTGGATCGTCTCGGCTCGTACTCACTTGCTTTGAATGTTAACCTGATTCTACATTCCTTGTTTTAATTAACTATTAATTTAAATTAAAAACTACAGTCACTTAATTGGTTTTTGACATTCTCAACAAATAAACTTGAGAGAGAGAAAATATCCAGACTAGTTGTTCATAAACATTTTATATGAATGACGTTGTTCCACAGCTACCTGGATTTTATGATTTTAATGATAAAATTTAAATTTAGTTTGTGAACTGAAATATGATTGTTTTTAGAATATAATTTCAAAAGTCTGTAACTTTAGAACGAATAAAGATCAACCAACAACTTTGTGTTTTTAGTCTTAAAATTTTATGCTCCCAAAATTTGAACATAACGATATAAAACACCCTGTATATCTCATGCTCATTGTACAATCGGCAAATTAAATAAACGGACACTTTAAATATACAATTTAGGCAACTAAACTTACCATAATGACGTTCATTAATGAATTGAGCGAAAAGTTTATAACAAGTCCTGTCTAACAAATCGTAGATTTTGATTCATGCTTAGCAGTTGTTACGGTTTTATTTCTCCATATTTAGGACGTAGGTGATAGTCGCTTTAGAACGTGTCGCAAGTAGTACGGTGCGACGAAAAGTTATACTTAGGGCGCACGCTGCTAATTTGCTAATGGTGGAGATTTAATTGATTAAATTTTCGAGACGGACCGTGGACATTTTTCCTATTTGTTTTAATTCTGATTGCTACATATGCTTTTAGCACGTTGTGTCCGGCATCTTATAGTCGTTGTGTACGATGCTGGGATAACTCTCGAGGGCGCCGCCGGACTTAGGGTTTTGGGGCCCGGGCTACAACAAAATGTGGGGCCCCCACCCCTATAATTTGTTTTACCGATAGAAACCAAGTATATAATATACGTAATCATGTATAAGTTTAGTTGGAAGTACAAAAAAAGTTACAGTAATTGTTGTCAGCTTTTGATACTGAAAGTTTATGAATAATGTCAAAAATTCTAAAATCTCATTAGGTTGCTTTCAATCAAGAACAAAGAAAGTGCCGACAACCTAAATTCTCCCATTGTTTCAAAATTTTTTATTTTTAGAATAAGAATATCGCAATTTCTATGTTTCACAGATGCTATTCTCTCTTTTAATAAGTGTAACTTAGAATCGTCTCGTCTTAACGTAACACGTCCGAATATGCATTCGTATATCTTTTGTTTGTCTTTGAATGATTAATCAAAATAGATTAAATTAAAAACTAAATAAAATAGTAATAGCAACTATTATACAGTACGTCCTACAGAAAAGTTGACATACGCATTTACTCTTTTTTCTGGCACAATTCGAATACAATATAACAATATATTACGTATGATAGATAAAATAAAACAAATTGACAAGATAAGAAATAAATTATTTTTGTAAAATTTTATTTATTAACCGAATGGATTTTCATTTATTAAGCGGCCTTCGTGGATGAATTAGGTCATTTGTTGCCTAGAAATTTTTTCGATTTCTTACTAGAGTTCGATTCCGATTGGAGCATTTTTTTGTATTAACTTTATTATCATTATAATACAATTTGGTATAGTGAATTTAATATTTTGAAAAAAGATTAAAATCATTTTATTAATAAAAAAATTACGACAATCGGGATCGTACCATGATTTATTCGCGTAAATCGTCATAAAAATTGTATTGTTTTTTTTATCCAATAAAATATGTTGCTATATATTGCCCTCACATTGTGTCAGAAAAAGATATGCACGGTATAGAAATTTTATTACTTATACCCAATTTCTGTCTTCAAGATGTCCTTGTAAAAGAAATGAGTTTACATTCGGGCCCTATGTAGCACGGGACCTGGGGCAATAGCCCCTAAAGCCCCCACCTTTAATCCAAGGGTGCTCGAGGGTGCTGGAGTAACAAACTAAGAACCTTCCCTATTAATGAACGAAACACCACGGCTCCGCAGTAATCAAGTCACAGACCAACGGTGAATACCACGTCGACAGAGGTGTTGCATACCTCCAGCGAGGGAGTCACTTGTGTGCTGTTCTTCTCCGCACGCCACCCCTATAGGAATCCGTGGGTCTATCTACCTTCGCCGAACTGTCGATACATAAATAATAAGGCGTACGAAGCTCGAGTACAAATGACATAAACGGCTCGATAGTTACTATTTAAGTAACTTTTATTCGGTGTATTCTCGTGAACCGAAAATTTGTTTAAATCAGCTCAATAAGGGCTAGGGTGCTTACAATTTAGAGGTTGTCGAGGACAAAAAAGGCCTTTTGGGTTTGCGGGAGGTACTTATAATTTTTTTTGTTGTTTAGATTTAGTGTAACTAACCGTGTGTAAATGATATGTATGCAGAGCCTTAATAGCAGCGATTCTTTTTAAATTTGAATGAGAACTCTTAACTCAAGCGTTTAACTAAATCTCACCTGAAATTCGAGAGTTTAACTAAAAACCTGATTTATTGTAAACGAGGCTGCTGCTAAAGACGTAACTATATGCGACAGTCTCTCATTTCTGTCACATCATCCTACTATTTTTCTATTAAAATTTATTTGTTATACTGTATTGTTTGTCTCTCTATTTCTGGTTTGTGTTCGATTTAGCATATTAGATATTAAGTAAAACCTGTTGATCTCCTGTTGGTCGGTTTTATTTCTTTCTTTTCACAAACAGGAATTCACGCAACTCCCCGACGAAGCCAGACGCTGCTGCTCTAACTACTATAAATATTTTTATCCTCTACTAATTTAATGCGCTACATCGAGCCAAATTCCTTAAATTTTCTTTCTAGGTTGTACCGCTAGAGCCGTCGCTTCTTTTGATATTTTGTAAACTACAACCGTTACACAGTATTGTCATATTGTATTGCATTTGTGGATTTTATTTCTATCTATTAGATACGAAATTGTTGGTTTACCAATTTTGGTTACCAAA
Organism: Abscondita cerata; assembly: GCA_030710515.1. Classification (NCBI taxonomy): domain Eukaryota; kingdom Metazoa; phylum Arthropoda; class Insecta; order Coleoptera; family Lampyridae; genus Abscondita; species Abscondita cerata. The sequence goes on along the minus strand of JALBCR010002445.1, from coordinate 30,987 downwards.
AAAAGTATGTTCAATATTTGTGAATTAAGAGATCGCTATGTTGATTTTATAGATCTCCTGTTTCCATTTAGTTTTGAGATTTAAAAGTACATTTGTATTCATTTATTTTATACCTAAGTAAACTGTTTAATAGCAATATATAGTAAAACACTTTATATATACTCAAAGAATGATTTTATTTTATTTTATCAATCTGTAGTAATAACATTTAAGTATATAGATATCTGCTCATAAATAAAACGGATATTGAGATGTCTTGCAGTTTAGCAATGCAATACAATAATATTTTGGCAATAAATAAACATGCATTGTGTTCATCGGTAGTATAATCGTATAAAATTGCTGTCATTAAATTATAATGTCAATGAAAAAATAAAACAAATTTGTATTCGGCAGAATACCTTTGTAATGACTAATATTTTGATAACACTTTCTAAAATTTTTGACTTTTTTTGTCACTTTCTAGTTTTAATTGATAAAGACGTGCTTCATAAAAGTATCGAAAATGAAATCATTTATGTTGCTTTACTTAATGGTTCGATTAAATTAGATGGAAGAAAAAGGACTCCATCTTTTCTAAAGGTCGTGTAGTTTTAATAGTTTCCTATGTTCATTTGTTGACTTTTTTCTGAAAATCAATCAATAACCTCCGATAACTATTTATTAAATTCATTTCAAAGCTATAATTGGTTTTGAAAAAATAGAAAAAACGAACATGTGAGTAAATTAACCCATTAGCGCCGTGCGTGGCGTGCGGCAACGGCAAACTTCTAATGATACAACCTGCCCCTGATTGAACAGTTCGCATTGTAGGCGAGTTGCTATGGCTTCTATTTATAGGTAAGGAACCAGTGAAAGTATTCTGAGAGTCCCATACAGTCCGAGCTATAACTTTGTGTTGTGTAGTGGATTGAAATATTGTAAATTTTGTGACGTAAAAAATTCATATTCGTTTTGTGTCAGTTCTTTTCATTCTTTTCATATATGCTTTTGAATTTTTCACATAGACAGTACTTGTTAGCATACATAAGACAACTCTTTAGCAAAACTGTAGATAAATGTATTTACTAGAGCACGTGCTATACGCACGTGTAGTTGTGTGTTGCCAAGGTGCAACGCTAGGCGCTTGAACTCCGTAAGTTATAATTATTATAATTATATAATTATCTTACAGGGGTGGCCTCACGTTTGAAGAAGTGCTTAGCATGATATATGACGATGACCTTGATTGTGATGTGTATATCGAACCATCTGAACCTCATGTAGATACAGATAAGGACTCTGCAGACGAGGATAACGGGGGTAAGATATAATTTTCGATATTACTTTTGATTCACACCATAACATTGTTTCAACTTATATAGGCTGATGGACAATTTATCTTCTCGTTAACAACGGGCTCCAGCGGAAATTCGGTTAGCAAATGATGACAGGAGAGGTGTAAAATATGATGAGAAAAATAGCAGCAGAACTATTTTTAATCAGGGTGTGCAAGGAGAGTCGAGCTGTAGTAAACCTAAAGAAAATAGTGATTGGTTGAAAGATCGGCGCAATGAAAAGTCAAACTTTAAACCTATATGGGAGAAGGATGTAGAGTGAGAGAGCAGAAGATATGGGTTATTTTTAAATTGTGCTGACCCCAAAATAACTTCTGATGAGATTCGCTGTTTTATATCAATTCTCTTTGTAAGCGGATATAACACCTTGCCTTCTAAAAGGCATTACTGGGACTCAGCTGACTATATGAGGAATTCTTCTATCACTCAAGCTATGCGGGATAGATAGAACACCAAAATGAATAAAACGGTATTATGACACTTATAGAAATGATTAAAGCGAGATGCACGCAAAATTTTGTCCCGGAACAGAATTTGTCATACAATGAAATTATGGTAAAATATCTTGGAAAACAACTGCAAACAATTTATTTGCATCAATAGCAAAGATTGTTATTTAGTTAACTTTGAACTATATCATGAGAAAAGTCCGAAGGCGGACAACGATTATGACGTGCTATTTGGTAGGGCCGCGTAGCGTTGCGTTACCATTTTTATACGGACAATTTGTTTTCAAACACTTTCTGGTTATCGAATTCCAGTAGGTTGTCTCCTGACTCACAAAAAATTATTTGCACAGAAGGATCGTGGATATTATGAGTCAGCTATTGAGATGACCGATGGTAATTTACGTGTACGATGGATGGATAATGCAGTGGTGACAATGATTTCATCTTCCTGTGGTACGCAAGTGAGTGGCCAAGTCAAAAGATTCTCTCAAAAATACAAACGCAATATAATGGTTACTCGTCCAAAGTTAATTGCAAAGTATAACACCTTTTTGGGTGGTACCGATTAGATGAATCAGAATCTGGGTAGTTACCGTATAGGCATCAGGGTAAGAAGTGGTACTGGTCTTTGTTTACTTGGCTGTTGGATGTGGCTATGCAGAACAGCTGGATACTTTATAATAAATCCAGAAAAGAAAGGATACTACAATTAGATTATAAGTAGCTACAGCGTATTTGTAGAAATACGGTACAGTTTGAAAGGGAGCGGACGTCCAGCAGTGTCAATAGAAACATCAGGAAAGTGTCACGTCTCCCACAATATTAGGTTTGATGGAATGAAATACTTCATCCAACATACTCATGAGAAGAAAAAAAAGATGTGCCAACAATCGATGCAATTCATTATTCGCACTATGTGCAAGAAATGCAATCTTGGACTGTGTGTAAACTGCTTTGAACCGTTTCATTCTCCATAAATCAAATATTATTACATATAATAATTAAAATTGCATTACTTACGAGGATATATTGAAAAATTTTTAGCCTACTATAAAACCAAACCAAATTTCAATGTCAAAATATTTTATTACTCAACATATTCTCCTCTTAATTGGATACATTTATTACAGCGAACCTGCAACGTCTCTAGACCTTTCAAAAAATGTTTCTTCTTGCTCTGCAAACCAGACCTCCACAGCTTCTATTACCTCTTTGTTGGAAGAAAATGTACGACCTTTTAAACTTTTTTCAGTTGAAAATCGGGTAAATAAGGGGTGTTCTAGTAATTCAAACCCTAAATCACTAATTTTTGCATAGCAACATGAGATTTGTATGCAGGGGCGTTGTTCTGCAAAAACAAAACACCCTTGGATAGCTTTCCGCGTCTCCAGTTATTGTTCTACCCTTATCCAAAAATCAATCATGATTATTCCGTGGCAATCCCAAAAAATGAAGCAAGAACTTTTCTAGCACAGATCAAACGCGATGCTTCTACTTGCACGCTTTTGGTCAACATTCAAACATTTGGGGATCCATTTTGCAGCAATTTTCTCATGTCCAAATTGACGTGAACCATATGATGAACGCGTTTGTATGAAATATTCAGTGCTTCATGTCATGAACTGCATCGATATTTTCGGGGACTGACACAGAAACTGGCCTTCCCGATCGGTCATCATCTTCAATGGAAAATTTACCTCTTTTGAAGCTTGCATTCCAATTTTTGACGGTCGCATACGAAGGACATTGATCACCAAGGGTATTAAGCATATCTTCGTAAATCTGCTTACCTCTTAACCCTTTAAAATACATGTACTTGATGATGGATCGATACTCCAATTTTTCGATTTTCACAATTTCGGTAGACATCTTTTTTTATTTAATTTATTGCGTGACTCTGGTTTGCTTTTTGACGTCAAACTTTACACTGACACTTCTAATAAGTTATTGGTCGTTGCTATGGTAACGCAATATTTTGTTTATACAAGGAACTGGTCTAGGCTAACTAGATATCAATACATCCTCGTATACTTAATAATAATAAGTTGAACGCATGTTTTGTTTTATTTGAAGCTATTATTTAATATTTACTTTAATTATGATTTTCTTAATTTTATGTAGTGCAAGCGCCTAACGGTGCCATATGGCAATATCAAATTTTTCAAAACTAGCGTGGCAATAATTTTTCGTAAATTTTTAAGATGCAAGAATGCATTTTTGAAAGATTGTGTATAAAATGGAAAAAAATCCAAAAAAACTAATTTCGGCGCTAATGGTCAAGCTTCGGACATGCAATATCGGTTTGCAATCTATAAAATTTTGAAACATTAAAATATACTTAAAAAAATCGCGATTTACCTTATCATTTTCAGAGGTCTTTTTACTTTATTTTTATAACCAACCCATTAAATTTTAGAATATTATGTATATTTCATCTGCGTATTGCAAAATAAAAAATCAGATACTGGAATTTTGGAATATAACGACGAAAGTGTACTTAAGACAAGTAAATACTGCAACTCGTTTGAATGCATCCACGTTTAAAAATACAATATACTGAGTATCCCATTATATTTTCCCTATTTCAAGAGCTTATAACTTTTAAACTAATAAAGATAGATAAATGCGGTTTTCACTGAAATGCTTCACAACTATACAAGTTTAGTTGAGATTCATTAAATTTTCATCCCCACACACGGTTAGTCAAAAATAAAATTTCTCCTTTAAATGACATATCCTGTATATTTTTCATCGAAACAAAAGTTCCTTCTTTCAGCTATCCAATGGTATATTTTAAAATCGATGCAGAAATAACTGAATAATTCATTTTTAACAGCGTTATCGGTAAACTCCGCATTATATAGAATTTTTTACTATGAGCTTTATTCGAAATTTTGCTTCGACATTAATTTATGTTTCTATCAAGATAAAAATTGATTAAAAATAGCAGTAATGTGTTTCGCATTATCTGTCAAATATTAATGTTTTATCTAAAAATCCAATAATCCAATAAATATCGAAAAAGTTGTTGAAAAGTTTTTCTAAATGCAATTTTACTTCATATGCACAATTTCAACAGGTTGCATAAGATAATTTAGTTTTGTTTTGGCTTTTTTAAACACATTTCGAAACTCGGAAATGAGCCGGAAGCGGTGAATTGAGGAACAAGTGAAGAGCCATTTTATACCTATTACTTTATTGATAAGAAAGTACCATGGAATTTTGTATTCGTGTTATTTATAAAATAATTGTTATTTTGATTACAAAATTGCTATTTATGTAAGCAGAGGAAAAGCCAATGCACTTTGTGCAACAAATGTGATTAAAAGAATTTTAGTTTTCGTAACTAGTGACAAAAAATTTTGATTGCCGTAACTAACTACCAAAAGTCCTATTTCAACACTTTAATTATGAAAAGATCACTTCATAAATTTTACTAGTTTCTTTACGCACGCGGATGGCTTATTATTCTAACACTCAAATGACGCCAGTTTGGTGTTAGAATAGGTGAAACACTTGTGTTCAATCTTATTACCTATGTTTTTCTTAAAAAGCTTGACTGATATAGAAAAAATAATATCGAACTCACTTTTGTTTCTTCCAACCAAAACTTTCCTCCAGGATGAACATCAATAAAACTCGTAACATCGTACAGACCATCGTGTACCCTCCACAATCCATTTAAATCGTCAACATATCGCTTTCCTTCCAACCATTTATTTGGCAATCTTTGCAGTACACCGGTAAACCATGCATTCTTACCACTCATCGTAATAATTTTCTAGTATATTGCTTTACCAATATTCTGTAATGAGATTTCGGTACTTATTATGAATTTTAAATTTTGTTTTACTTTTATCAGTGTTTTTACAGCACCAGATAAACAGCCATCTAAAAATTCATGATCGGTAAATGATATATTTTGCAATTTAAATATATGTTATTTTGTTAACATTTCAATATATTTGTGAAATCCTGCTGAACTTTAATTGTTTTTATTTTTAAATAAATATACACAACCTTTCAACTGCTATAATATATGCAATCGTCATAAGGTTTAAGCGTACGAAATGCGAGCTGGCGAAACAGTTGATTAATTAATGAAAACTTAGTGTAGTTTGAGTTGATTTATACGCTTCGTTTCCATATGTTGCTTTTCACGACACTAGGTTGGCTGAAGATCTTCTTGTTGTTCTTGATGAATGCTACTTCTTTAAATTTTCTTTTGTACCTATGTTTATCTCTGTCTAAGAAAGAAAGTGAGTCTCCCATTTCTTTTTCCATCGTAAATTTGATGGATGGTTTGATGTTGTTTAGATGATGTAGAAAAAGTCTAGTTGTCGATTATTGTGGTTCCAAATTATGAAGGTGTCGTCTACATGTCTAAGTCATATCTTGACTGATTCAAACCAGTTCATGTAGATGTTGGCGACGACTGGTGATCGAGATGAACCCATCTTGAGCAAAGAATCGATCTTTTGTCCTGGAAGTACGTGTTTAAGGCAGCATTCTACTAGTTTTATTATCGTTTCTACTGGTAGTGTGGTTCTTTCGTGTAGGTTCTCATCTTCTTGGAACTTCGTTTGAATGATTCCTAATGCTTCATCAGCTGGGATATTAGTATAAAGGCTCTACGTTAAAACTGACCAATTGATCTCGTGGTTGCAGTTCTATTGTCTTCAGCATTTTTACGATATTTTAGAGTTTTTTCTACATTATCTAAACAACATCAAACCATCCATCAAATTCACGATGAAAAGGAAAAGGGTACTTACTTTCTTTCTTAAACGACCATGTAAAGAAGAACAAGAGAATTGTGGAGACAACTGTTTACAGGAAACCGACACACAACAGTTCATACCTCAACCATTTCACAACACCAAAAAGAGGAGTAGTGAAATCTCTAATCGACAGAGCGTACAGATTGTGTAATACAGAGAAACAACTACAGGAAAAAATCAAAAACATCAGAAGGGATCTAAAACTAAATGGTTACCCAAAAAGATAGAAGAAGTGATACTACAAAACACCAATTTAACACAAAACAACAATAAAAAAGAAGAACTACCCAATTTACTGCTCAGTATTCCATATGTCAAAAGTTTATCAGAATTAATAAAGCGCATAGGGAAAAGTTACATCTTAAATACTGCGTTCAGATCTTCAACCACCATTAGAAGTTTGATTTCTAACACGAAACCACAAACCTGTCGAGATTCTAAAACTGCATCTATCATATTCTATGTGAATGCAGCTAGTCAAACGTGAGGGAAAGCAAAAGACCTCTGGACCTCAGACTAAAAAGAACACCGGTCTCACATTCAGAGAGGAGAAACTAAATCCGGTATCGCGCAACATTCCTGGGATAACCGACATCGTATGAAATGGTTCGAAGCGAAGATCATACATAGACAGGAACATTGGTACAAAAAAAAATTTAAAAAGCAGCATTCTTTAGCAACAACAAGGAGATCTTTAGCCAGCCAAGTGTCGAGATAAGCAACATATGAAAACCAATGGTCGAGCGTAAAATCAACTCAAACTACATTAAGTTTTAATTAATTAATCATCATTCTCAGTCAGCTCCATTTTATACGCTTGACCGCTTCACGAAACACGTCCTTAGTATATAAGTTTTAGTAGTTAATAAGTTTATTAGTATTTACTGATGACGATTGCAGATATGTAGTATAGCAACTGTTGTGTATATTCATTTCATAATAAAACAATTAAAATAAGTAAAATGTGTGTCTTGCGACATCTCGTGTAAACATTGACACGTATGAATAGTATAAACTAAGAAAATGCGAACAGCTAACTGTAACGGCATGTGTGTGTTAAAGTGCAAAGCGCTATCTAAGCGATAGTTTTAATGCTTGTAACACACGTTGCCGATAAAGTCAAGTATAACTTGTACAGAAGCAGACACGCAACAAAGAACACCTGATGCAGTATTTCGCTTTTATTGTGAGCTCATCAGAGGTGTATACTTAAGTGCGGTATACGACTGTACAAGACGGCGGTTGTCTTTTAAGCTCTCGTGGAGCAATGAACATAAGTAAAATGTGTGTCTTGCGACATCTCGTGTAAACATTGACACGTATGAATAGCATAAACTAAGAAAAATGCCTGTTGGCTTGTTGGCATTAAAGTTCAAGCAGGATGTTACTATTTCACATCAAACAACATTGTTCAATTCATTCACTCACCGGGAATCGCCATTAGCCGTATACAGAAAAATATACATCGAAAAATTTGAAAATTTGGAGAATGACTAAAACCAATAGGGCAAACTCAACTACAATATTTTCAGTCTTCTGACCCTTCCGGTTATACCGGAAGTCAACATCAACTTTGTTATTTGTTATTATCGGATTTTCGGATCCTACGCAAACTTTAGAGTCACTTCGTATAACATTTTTGTAGCTAGAAGTTATAGATTTTGAGATATTCATTTTTAGTAAAATTATCACAGATAAAAAGTTCACGGAAACATCTGTTTCCAACTTTTGTTGGAACTACGTACATTAATTTTTGGTTTGTATAAATAGAATGGACTATGTCAAACAAAAATGTGCCCATAAATTAAAAATGTAATACTAAGTGTTTGATATTTCCTGTTACATTTTGACATCTTCAATGAGCAGTAACTTTTTAAAGTCAAATGGAACACTCTGTATTTTTTATTTTACTCTGCAATTTTTACTTTGCAATTTTCTACTATTGGGGCGTACCAGATCTGTTAACGTGCTGGCACGGTTAGAATCACAAACCCACAACAATGATTTGCGAATTTATTGGGTTATGTCAAATTCACACAGTTTTATGTTTCTCAAATAATACTAATCATGGCCAATTTGACAACAGATCTGGTACGCCCCAATAGTAGAAAATTGCGAATATGTCCAAAAGTAGTTGCCGTAATCCTAACAATGCTTACTTTGAAAAATAATTTCAACCTGCATGCGAAAGGGTAAAAAAAACAGGGTGTTCTATTTGACAGCAATTATGAAACACTTATTATTACATTTTTAATCTATGAATACATCTTTGTTTGCTATAGTCCGTTCTCTTTATAAAAACCAAAAATTAACCCAATATGGAGTTCCCAAAAAGTTACAGATGTTTCCGTGAATTTTTTCATCTGTGAAAATTTTACTAAAAAATATAATATGTCGAACTCTATAACTCCTAGCTACAAGAAATGTTATACAAAGTGACCTTAAAAGTTGAAGTAAAATTCGAAAATGCAATAATATTTAGGGTGTTCCATTTAAAATAACAAAGTTGATGTTGACTTCCGGTATAACCGAAAGTGTCAAAGGTATAAAAATCTTTTAGTTGAGTTTGCCTTATTGGTTTTAATCACTCCAAATTTTCATTTTTTCCATGTATACTTTTCCGTATACGGCTAATGGCTGTTCTCGGTGAAACACCCTGTATATTAACAAAATAGAATCAACGCTTTAGAAAAAAAAATTGCAAAATTGCGAGGCGCCGAGTATACAATTGCATTACTTAAGTAACATACTAACAAAGCCAGCATGTTGCGCATTAACAATAATTGGCCTCAGCACTTACATTAGCATTCATCAATTGACTAATCGATATGAATGCAAAGTACATGGAATTCGTAAAATGAATCGAGTAGGTGTGCGCTCGCACAAGTCATAACATATTAATAAGAGATTATGTGATAATTGATAAATACGTTTAATAATACTTACCCACCTGTCAACACCGCTAGCAATTTTGATGAAAGATGCACAATAGACGCGTAAAGTTGGGCAAAGATGTAATAAAAGCAACAATGTTCAATTTTTGTTCAAAAGAAGAGATGGCGCATGCCAAATTGCAAGAAAATCGCAATCTGATGGTCAGTCAATAAAGTATAATCATGCCGAGCAGATTATGACGTCAAGTCATGTAAATTTAGATAAAGCAGTGAGTATTTGCAAAACCGCCGAATTATCAAGTAAGCCCGAAAAGAATTATCAATGCTTCAAGACTGATAAATACGTATAATAATCACGTTATCAAAAATATAAGAATCGTAATTGTTATAGCGTTATAGGTAAGTGCGAAGGTGATTGGTTTCCAACATACAATCCTTCAGCAACAGATGTCATAGAAAAAATCATTACACACGTGTACGTATGTGTAACCATAATTCAAGAAATAAGTTAAGGCGAGGTCTTTCCATTTATCTCAAGCAGGTCAAGGACTCATATCTTCCAAATAATTAAGAAATTGAATAAATGTTCATAGAAAGTATTAGCCCAAATTTAATTGTATGGTTTGAAACATCAAAATTATAAATAACCAAAAATTAACGTCAAAATAGATAATGGTGCTCAAGTTAATTGCTTATAACCTAAATTCATAGTTAACGATAGACAATTTTAAATTAGTAGGTAGGTACGCTTGATAATAAAAATATATCCGTAAGAGGCATTTGTACAATAAAATCTTATAGCTGTCAAATAACAAACCAGTTAATATCGAACAGTGGCGAAGCTAGATCTCACGGCGCCGGGTGGCAATAGTCATCTTGCCGCCGCCACACAGTAGCGTAGGTATAGAGTTGGTCTAATGAAAGATCGTTTTAGGGCGCAAGACATTTTTTACTGTTACTTGCCTATATTTAAATAGTATTATATTTTAAGTTTGTAAATACTTCATTGGTAAATAAGTATTAGAGCTGGTGTGGTTTTACAAAATATAAAATCAACAATCTCATCTATTGTCGATAATCCCTTTAAATTTTCACAAAAAGCTGAACGAAAACTAAGAATTTCTGTGGGAAAATCATCAGATAAGTCATCGTCGTATTTATTTAGCAAAATTTCAGCGTGCTTGTGTAACTCAGTGTTCGTTGCCGTAGTCAGATAAGAGGTCAAAGGAATTTTAATTTCTCATCATTTTGAAGACCAGATAGTCGATTTTTTAACTGGAATCATGCAATATCCAAAATAATATTGAATGTACTTTTATTGAATTTTTTTTCTGTAGACTTTGTATCGGACGCAAGTTCGTCAAAAATTTTATAGTTTTCGTATTACGCTTCCTTAAAAAAAGTAAAAAAAAGTCTTTAAAGAATCTATGAAACCATATTAAAGAATGAAGAATTTAGCAAAACAGTACAATAAAATTATAAATTCAAACTTTTTTCAGTCTGATTACTTCAGATTTTTCTTCGGTATGCTTGGTTTTAACGTTATTTCTGTGAGGGCCTTTAAAACATCTTTACAATTAAATCGTAATGCATTCAATGAATCATTCCTAGAAGACCACCTAGTATGATTCAATCTCTTTAATGTGATTAAACTTAGTGGCGATTCTTTAAGTAACTCCCATCGTTTAACACTATACGAAAAAAAAGTTATATAGGCACCCAACAGTATCGAAAAATGATTTTGCCTCTGGGACTCCATTGACAGCATTATTTATAACTAAATTTAAGTTATGAGCAACACAGTGAACGTAATGAGCATTTTTTTTAACTTGGTAATTTTAGCTTAGAAACCGTTATAAGCGCCGCTCATAACAACAACCGTCGTAGCCCTGACCTCAACACTTTCTAATAGAAATGGTTTTATCTAAGAAATTGATTATAAAGCTTTTAAGTAAAATATTCTTTACAATCAACCTTTATGATTTCGTTTTCAGGTTTATGAAAAACAATATCTAAAATTATTGTGTAAAATGGAGCTGCGCGAATATCATCTAAGATTTTATTTTGTACCTCGGTTCCCAACACATCAATAAATTCGTATTTTATGGTTAGACTTAAGTATTTTGTCGAACCTTTTGTAAGATGCTATCATAACGCGATAATAGGTGTATTATAGCTAGAAAATTACCTCGTTTACTGTCATCATCATCGTATTCAGAATAGCCTCTAAATGGTAGATTACATGAAGACAATGTTAATGTAACACTCAAACTCTGTGTAAAACTTGGCGCAAAAAATTCTGGTTTTCCTTGTACCTTTTTTGAAAATTTTGATCAAGAATATTTTTAGTGTGTTTTCAGACATCGTGAGTTACGCAAGCGGCAATGTGTGTACCGCTAGTTTCATGTTATAAGATTTTTGGCTGTAACTTTTCCACTGACATATTCCGTTGAGCCAACTTAACTTAAAATGTTGACTATTTTTGTCAGCAAATAGCCAACAGGGTTCGTAATAGCAACAGTCCAACTTTAACATTATACGAAAAAAGTTATATAGGCACCCAACAGTATCAAAAATGATTTTGCCTCTGGGACTCCATTGACAGCATTATTTATAACTAAATTTAAGTTATGAGCAACACAGTGAACGTAATGAGCATTTTTTTAACTTGGTAATTTTAGCTTAGAAACCGTTATAACCGCCGCTCATAACAGCAGCACCGTCGTAGCTCTGACCTCAACACTTTCTAATAGAAATGTGGTTTTATCTAAGAAATTGATTATAAAGCTTTTAAACCTTCCGCACTTCGATCATTTCTTATGGGGTAAAATCCAGTAAAAGATTCTTTACAATCAACCTTTATGATTTTGTTTTCATGTTTATGAAAACAATATCTAAATTATTGTATAAAATGGAGCTGCGCGAATATCATCTAAGATTTTATTGTGTACCTCAGTTCCCAACACATCAATAAATTCGTATTTTATGGTTGGACTTAAGTATTTTGTCGAACCTTTTGGAAGTTCTAGCAACTTTTGTAAGATGCTATCATAGCGCGATAATAGGTGTATTATAGCTAGAAAATTACCTCGTTTAGGATTCATCATTATCGTATTCAGAATGGCCTCTAAATGGTAGATTAGATGAACACAATGTTAATGTAACATCAAAAACTCTGTGTAAAACTTGGCGCCAAAAATTGTGGTTTTCCTTTGAACAAGAATATGTTTAGTATGTTTCAGACATCGTGAGTTACGCAAGCGGCAATGTGTGTACCGCTAGTTTCATGTTTTAAGATTTTTTGGCTTAAACTTTTCCACTGACATATTCCGTTGAGCCAACATAACTTAAAATGTTGACTATTTCTGTCAGCAAATAGCCAACAGGGTTCGTAATAGCAACAGTCCAACTTTACAGAGTAACACAACCACATGCGATTAAGCCGCCTTTAGATTTTGAACTGTAATAAACCCCGTAAAACGAAATACCTACCATTGATTTTTGGAAAATTAATATCTTTTAAACTGCAATACCCGTAACTTAAAACAAAGTTTTTAATTGTGTCACTTTTAATTATTTTTTCAGTGACGCAGATTGTTTGAAAACAAAACAGCTAATAATTTTTTTTAATTGTTTTAATTAAGACGTTTCGCCATAGCTTCTTCAGTTTAACTAATTAATTTTAAGGCATTAATGAAGCAGCTATGGCGAAACGTCTTAATTAAAACAATTTAAAAAAATGTATTAGCTGTTTTGTTTTCAAACAATCTGCGTCACTGAAAAACTAAATTACAACAACTGTAAAACCAAAATGAATTTACTTTGAATTATGTTTTCATCATAATAACCTTTGTCTGTGGGGTGTTTTGTTTTATTAACGTTTTCAGTATTTGGGCTTCGACGGCGGAACCAAAACCTTCACTTGCCAGTTGCAAAGACACTTCACAAGCTTTTAAATTTACTTCATCGTTATGATCTTTTAAACTTACTGAAACTTCTATTGTTTTGAAATTTCGAACAAGACGCTTCTTTTTCTGTTAATATCCCATCTGATTTCGAGGATGTTGAAAAATAATAATCACTAATTTTCGGAAAATTTGCTCTTACTTACTTACTTACCTATTTGCTATGCAAACAACTATTCTAGCTTACAGATTTTTGTTGGTAAAATAATAAATGTATAAAGCGGTGATATCGAATTCGTTATTGTAAATTCTGGAGTGTATAACAATTTTAGACCTTATTGCAATAAAATTAATTCAAAGACATGTTTTCAACGTTAATATTATTAATCTCAATGACGTTGTACCCAAATACGATGCAATTTTAAAGACATTGGTTGTTTTGATAAGAATTACCATATAAATGTACAAACAGTGACATATTGAATGACTCTTTTAAAACAACCAACAATACTTCAATATTGTTTGTTGTATTTTTCTATATGTCGTGAAGTTTACATTTAAATTATAATTATCGTAATTCTTCAAATTTTTCCAGACCCCATTTATTGTCAATGTAAAAATCTAAATGAAGTTTTTCGGTGCATTATGCACGGTTGCGTTTTCAGAGGGGTAGTATTAGTAGCAGATACTATATAGAAAAATAGTGATAAAGTTATGTTCACCTTTTTTATAAATGAAATTGTTTGTTATTGATATTTGCCTTTTTTTTAATTTCCTAAAATCTAATTTGAAGTTTTCCACAATCACAACCTGAAGCTACATAAGAAATTATTGAAATGTAATTTTTCGCACTTGATTTTTACGTAACCGCTGCATGTTAATAACTTGTTTTTGCACGTCATGGCATCCCATTTGAAATTGTAATGAATTTAAACACACAACTTCATCTCTAAATTATCTATAATCAAGTGAATCCTAAAATCTAATAATAAAATTATTAAACAAATTTTGGAAAATGATCTAGATTCTTATTTAACATTACTGAACTTGAGAAACTCCCCAAGAATGGAATGCCATGTCCTGCAGTTAATTAATGGTAATATTATGATAAACATTCAAAAAGTTTAAACCACGAAAAAATGGTAAAACTGTTATATTTAAAAGAAGGTTGGTAATAAAATAAATAAAAATGAAATGTTACATATTGATATAAGTGATGATGCAAGCCGAATTGTAAGAAAATAAACAAAAATCATGTGTACATTATTAGTACTTTAAAATAAAATAGTAAATATAGTGTAATAATTAATTACTTAGTTTTATTTACTTCTTCTTCTTCGTCTTCATCTTTTATTGTAGGTTAATGCCTGCCTCTTTTCGGTTGGGTCTTTTCAGTATTCAATGTTGAAGTTGTCACACTTTCTTTCCTAGGTCTTCCCACACTTTGTCTTTCGATCGGCGACTTATCTCTAGAAATTTTAACAATTCTGTTGTCGGTCATTTAGATCCATTCTTGCAGGCTTTCCTTATATATTCACTTCTCTCTCTATCTATCAATGTTTTACCAGCGATCCTATGGAAAGGTTTCATTTCTGCTGTTTTCAGTAAACGACATGCATTAAGTGTCATGGTCTCGTTTCCGCCATATAGGTCATAATTGGTCTAACTATGGCTTTAAATATCCTTGTTTTGTCTATTGCAGATGTTTGTTTTGCCAAATTGTATCTTCCTGTTACTTTGTTAGTCTTAGTTATTTGTCGTTTTGTCAGTGCTTGCCTCTGCAGATGTTCTGCTCTTGCTTCCCTGATTTCAGCGCAGAAAATTTGTTGAAAATTAATTTAGAATTATAAAAAATTGAAGTTTTAACTGCACAAAGCGGAGAGAAAAATAAACAAGCAATAAAAATGGTTTTTGCTTGTCAATTTTTGATTAAAAATGTTATTTCTAATTAGGGATGAATTATGGCTATCAGTTTCCAACTCAACAGATTACTGAATTTATTGCACTTTTAAAACAATAGGTGCGCAAATGTAACGCCAAATTATTTTATTAGGTACGTCGTCGTCCAGAGGATAACACCTACAGAAAAATATTTTGGAATTAGTAGCCAAATTCCGTCAAACTGGATTGGTAGCTAACAATAAGAGGAACGTAGAACGGTCAGTCAGAAATCATGAAGAAATTGAAGTGGCACTTTTGGGTAAAGTTACTGTTAATCGAAGGAAAGTACAAGACAAATGGCGCCGAATCTGCTTTGTCTCATATCAGCGTACCACGAGTTCTAAAAGAGCACAAACAACTGATCAAAGATAATTTTGATCCCCGTTTAGAATTTTGTGAAATAATGAGCAAACAAATAAATGCATTCGATTCAAACCCGAATATATTTTAATAAACGCACACTCAAACTCCGTTTGGCCCGGAATTTTGGAGATCGTATTGTTGGAATTTTTTTCCTAAAAATAAATTTGACTAGAAGGTGTATTTAGATCGGCTGCTAGGGAACCACATTGATCCAATGTTAAACAAAATTTTGGATAGTTGGAAACCAGTTAGTTTCATGATGCTTAAGTAGTTTGGCAATATCTTGATAAAAGACTTCCATACCATTGGATTGGGAGAAGAGGATTAACAAAATGGCCTTCACGATCACCAAATAATACTCAGTTAGAGCGATAAAAAACAAAATGTAATCCACTACACGGCGACACCAAATTCTCACCATAGGTTAAGAAAGTGACACGTTTTTGCTTAAAAATGGCGGACATTGTCGTAGCTGTATCAGTATATGCATGTGGGTTTCTGCGCTGGCCTATCTCCTGATTAGTATAATATTAGTATCACTATTCCCCAAAACATTTATTTTATCCCATACTTCTATTTTCGTGCAAGAAAGATGACTGCCTAACTCGCCCCAGAGTCTTGACGTGGGACAGATCATACGATGATTTTTGCTGGCTCCAGGGCTATAAGCAAACCGCCGCTAAAAAACTTATATCTAATTGTTAAAACTATAGTAACGATTGTTTTTAAGCATTGCATACGGTCAATATAGTCTTGTGAACGTATGAGCTCCAGAGTATTTTGTAAAACTTTCGTAAACAGTTTCCTTATCTATGTAGTATAACTTGGCACGTCATCTGGTGCATAAACTGATATTATGTTAAGATTGGGTGCTTCCATTTTAATTTAATTAAAGAATTCTTTCGAACACAAATGTGCATTTCTGTATGAAGTTTTTACCATTCTTTTTCAATAAGATGCCTACCTCTGCTTCAGCTCTTACTTACTTTCTCTACACCACTATAGATTAATATGTAATCTCCATAGATCTTCTATCGCTTTCCTTTTTTAAGTTTCATGAATGGTGCATATATCATTTTTCTTTTAGTTAAGTTCTTCTATTGTTTCTTGGTCTTTGTTCTATGATTTTATGTTCTATGTTGATGTTTGTCTTATGTTTATTTTCTTCCAATTTGTACTCCTTTTTATTGCATGTGTCGTCGTCTGTGGATCACTCCCGTTCAGGAGACCCATTCTCGTTCATCCAGCTTAGAACCGGCAGTGATGGCTCCAGGACAACTCAATCACCCTTTTCTCACCCTGGTGGAGATCCAAGATTTTACAATTAATTCCACGTTTCAGCGAACTTTTGCGAATGTACTTCCACAATTTCTTACCGTTTTAATTTCCATATCACTACGTATACAGTGCAAAAGTAATTTGCATCCTCCCCCGCTCACTTTTTGAAAATCCAATAGTTACTCTTAATAACTATCCTTTCATTGTCTTTTTTCTAAAAGTTTAAATTGTTATTCCTAAGACAAAAGGGACACTTATCTTAAATAAGAAACATGTGGAATTAAAGATCTTTTCAGACTGCATTGAAGGGTACATTTCGGTTTAATTTTTGTTGTTAAATCCGAAAGATGCAATACGTAATACAGAATCTATTTTAAAACTCTTAGTTCTTAAAAATTGATTAAATTAAATGTTTAAATGAGTTCCATTTTCAATTGACAAAAAGAAAGATATTGAGGTGTTTGGAATCCATTCTGAATTACCGTTATTTTCTTAAACTTTACCAAGAAAAATTGTTTTCCCCTAACGACAATAACTTGAAATTGAATGGAAAGTATACAAGGAAACAGTAATTTTTGTTCTCTTATTTAAAATTCTATTTTGTTATTTTCTTAAAAAAATAATTACATTCAAAATTAGCAGGGGACTGGGGACAACTTACTAGTATAAAGAATGTCATCTAAGAATCGTGCAAATCTTTAAAACTTGAAATGGTCAAGGTTAGGAGAAGTTCTACAGTGCAATCTCTTTTACCCAATTATTTAAAAACAACATTTTTTGCGTTCAATTTATTGCGCGAAACCAAGATAATCTTACATAACGTATAAAAATCTTTTTTCTTATTTCTGCAGCTATTTATAAACAGATGTATCATGGCGTATGATTGATTATAAGTTATTATTTATATTATTTCATTTTTGTTTCGGGGAAATGAGGGTTGTTGGCAAAACTGCTAACAATCAGCTCTGTCAATCTCTTGGACTCATATGGCAAAAAGTCTAATCATCTTGGCAAAAAAACAATCTTACCAGTTTTCAAGCCGTCACACTTTAGGACGAAATGAAAAATCGTTGTTTTTGCGTCGAACCTATAAAATTGATTCAGATTTTCAAGTTATTAGCAATGTTTTGATTTAAATTTTAGATATAAGATAGGACATTGTCATGGTTGTGGTAGAATTTTAATTTTGTATTTATTTCTATTAAAATTATGGTATTAAATATGCTATAAAATGTACAAATTCAAACATAAACAAACAAAAGTATGAATTTTGAAAAAAGTAATAGGTTCTACAACGACAAATCCCCATGTTTTGTATTTTATACAACATTAAGTTTTACTACAAACATTTCAAATTACAAGCCGTTTTAATAGTACTTATAGTGCATGGTTTACCGATAGCGCACTGCTAGTACGTATTCATGTTAAGAAAGAACACTAAAATATTATTCCTCTTCTTCGACGGCAACAATTTTGAAACAAATTTTTTCTTCGCACCTTTGATTGTCTCTAATTCAGCCATAATGAAATCTTCAGTTTTAACTTTGGTCATTAATTTTATGGCCTCATAGTGTGTTTCATTTGTGACTTTATTAGCTCCTTCTTCACTCATTTTCCTTAAATTCTTAATCTTCGTCACATATTGTCAGATGCTTTAAGATGTGTACCATCGCTATCCCAATGGTTATGCTTCTTTGTCAGTCTTACCGGTTTTAGTATGTCAACAGCAGCGTTAAAATGTTAGTCTGCAATGTCGGGAAGGTCAGAATCTGAGCTTTCATCTGACACTTGTCGTTTTCGTTACGGATTTCTTCCCGATTATTTTTGCTGGTCTTTTGAGGGATGATGAATGTCAAACTTTGCTATATCTTTAACCAATACACTTCTTAATCTGGCATCTTTAAACAATGTAGTTACGATTATTACCATTGCTGTTTCAACAGATCACTGTCGTTTGGTAATCACTTCAGGACTTGTTGTCTATCTAGTGGAACAGAACTCGTTCCTGGAAACCTAGCAATAATATTTTCAGAGAATCCTTTTGCAAACTTTCGTAGGAATCGGGAAAATGTCTTTTCTAACAGCTTTGTTATTGTAAGTTTTCCACTGTTTCATTCCCAGCAAACAATGTTACGATTTAGTTGCGCAACAAGAACATAACTGCGTTGCATGTTACGTTGCAAGTACGTACTTTTACGTAACAAACCTGTTACTGTTACGTCCTATGTCCGCTCTACTTACGTATGTAAAGTACGTTATAGTTACGTACATAAAGTACGAAATAGTTACGTACATAAAGTACATAATAGTTGCGTAACTAACTTACGTTAATGTAACGCAACGCAAGCCTTGCACCGGTACGTATCTGTTACTGATTGACTTGCGTACGTTTTACGTAATATAGTTGCGTATATTTTATGTAATATAGTTGCGAAGGTGTTGCGTAACACAATTACGTGTTTTTTTGCGTAATTATAGGCAAACTCACTTACGTAACTGTTACTTACAGTATTGTTTTTATACTTATGCTTGTTTTTAAAATATCTTATTGCACATTTATACACCCAAAGAGTAACTATAACCTAATAATTCTTATCAACAGATCTTATTTAAATTAAACACAATTAAATTAAAATCACATTTAATAACAAAAACTATCAAAATAGATAGTGACATACATATTGTATTACACCTATGTGTAGTGAACTTCTAATGCGAACAAAAAACTTATGTAATATAAACATACATTATTTATTTACTTTTTCTGTTGCGTTCTCGTAAGACGTTGATTGGCAAAACGAAACCAGTCTATGCCTGCTTGTTCCGCGCACTTTTCATTTAAGTTTGGAAAGGATTCACGTGCGGAATTTATAAAATAGCTAGATAAGCAAAGTCGCATTGTTTTAGAATGATTTTATACTTATTATAATTTTCACAATTCGTAAATGTTCCATTTTGTAATTTTGTTTTCTTCCTTTCCACGAACATTTGGTGGCTAATTCGTCCTCGAATACTTTTCCAAACAGCTTAAACAAGCAATTTCGTGCATTCGCTCCCGAAACGTTTTCAAGATTGAAAACTGCAAAATTATCAACATCAATCAATAAACAGCAATATAAATTGCAAAATGAGCAAACTAACCAAAGCAGTGGATTGTTCTTCACATTCTAATATTTTTTCAAATGTTTCTAATTCTTCGATAGTTGTAAGAGGAATATTTGATTTTAAAACTACGTGCTTTTGTGTTTTTGCGGAGCAATATTTAACCTTCTTTCGATAGTTATTAAACGGTCAGTGTGACTTGAAAGTAAATTTCACACTTAATAATTTTTGCGTGAACGTCTTTTAGTAAGCTGTACACTATAAAAATATCAATTAAAAAATCTTAAAACACTTTTTAATTTGATTTTTACCAGTTGTCTATTGTAGCTATTGCTCCTGCTGCTACTAGTTCTTCGAAACGAATAAGACGTGCCGACATACTTTCTTCCTGAATCGTTACTGTAAAATTACCAGTTAAAATAATGAAAAATCTAATTTAGTTCATTACCATTAGAATCCATTGTAGCTGCTGCTCCTACTGCTGGTTCTTGAAATGAAGAAAACGTCCCGTTACACTTTGTTCCTGAATCGTAACTGCAAAATAACCAGTTAAAATGATAAAATACAGTTGAGAATGTTTCCTCCAATATATTGATATGGTGAATGTTCCTTCTAGATGGAAGATGAATAAACAAATTAGCAATCCTTATTTTCCATAAAACTACTGCCGTTTCGCCCTTATCATGCGAGGGTTTTACCAAGACCAAATTAAATCAAATTAGCCTTGATAAAAGCCAAATTAATTCAAATTAGCCTTGATAAAGTCCTCGCTTGATAGGCCAAAACGTCAGCTGTTTTATGCAAAATAAAACTAGCATCTCTCTCTTTATTCTTTCTTCACCTACAAGGAATATTCACCATCATCATAAAAGTTGTTGTTCCTGCTGCTGGTTCTTGGGAACGAATACGGACTCTGACACACGTTCCTGCATAGTTCCTATAAAATCAGGTAAAAATCATAATAAAACATTCTATAGATACACTATAAAGTATTTTTTCTATGACTATCTATACAAAATGCGTTGACAAACTAAATTTCTGTTTTGAAAATGCATTTTTCATTCCGTCATAATCATACGAAATTTGGGGTAATGAAGTAGATAATCGTAGAATAATATTGTGTTTTACGAGTGAGAAAAGACTCGTGTTATTGAACATTGGCCCTAACGCATGGATACCCTGTCAATACTTATAAATTTTAGATTTAATCCATTACCAGAGTCTATTAAAGTTGTTGGTCTCTGCTGTTGATTCATTTGTTGAAAAATCTTCGTTAATTGTTGGTAAAAAATCAATTTTAATATTGTCGAAATTTGACAGATTATCTGGGGGTTTCTAAAATAAAACTATTGAGTTGCATCAATGAACTTAAACTTAAGCTGAGCTTAAAAACTTAGATACAATTGTTAAACGATAGCAACTATTGTTTTAAGCAGAACTTAAGTTTAAGTCGTGTTGGTGCAATCGACCCTGCTTATCGCGCACTAGACCGGCACGGCACGGCACGGCGCTGCCCAGCGCTGGACAGCGACGCCTGAAGGCACCGCGCATTGTTCCGGCTGCAACAGACAGGTTGCGCGTTTTCTTTTCAGTTTGATTGAAGTAGTGACTGATCGATCATGTTTGACAGTGATAGTTCTGATGAAGAATTGAGCGTAGTGACTACGTTATTAGCAGATGAGGAAGAAAAACAAAAAGTAACAAAAATGTGGGTTCATCCCATAAATAAAAACGATCAATGTTTGTAGAGTTTCATCATCTGTTTGACGATCTGAAACGGGACGAAATAAAAATTTTTCAGTACTTTAGGATGTCGTATGAAAAATTTTCTGAATTAGTTGATATACTACAGTCGGAATTGACATTCCAAAATACTTCATTTCGAAGAGCTATATCTAAAGAAGAAAGGCTGGTTGTAGGATTAAGGTAAACACCATTTAGTAAATCATGGTGTGTTTCATTTATATACGTTTATTATATATTTGATCGATTTTTAATGTGAAACGAAAATGATACAGTCTATTCTTAGAACAAAAATATTTTAAAGTGGATAATCTTAATACTGATTGGTTAAAATAAAACATTGTCACTTTAGCACTGCAAGTATTATTGTTTCAGTGTTTGGAACACTTTCGTAATCATCCGAAGAGGAAGGCAAAGTTGTTATTTGTTGTTGAGAATATCTTGAGGAATCTTGTGTGGCCTGTGGTTGACGATATACATGTTGCTGTAAGTTTGCAGAATATGGCGGCAATTGAAATGGTTGCTGATGTTGCTGATACTGAGTTTGTGACCTAGTTACCTGATTTGCTTGACAAAATTGTCCGAATTGAGAGGTTTGCTGAATCTGAGTGGAAAAGCTTCTCCTCGACTATTCATAGAGTTAATATTCAAATTTCTTGTTTCTGCGTCACTTACTATTCCGAATATTTTTGATTTGACTTCTATTTGCAATTGTGGAGATAATTTTCACCGTTGCGGCAATGCAGTCGAAAAATTTTGTAATAGTTCTGAAGCTGGGAATCTGATTCAAAAGCTGGATGTTTTCTGTTTTTTTCATTCAAATAATTTTTGAAGTACTTCTGCAGTTGATAGGTTCGTTTTGATTTAAGTTTAGACTTCGTGACGTTGAAATTTTCGATTTGTCTGAAACATCAACACTGCAAGGTCTTGAAATAGAGGAACCACTTGCATTGCTGGCGGGACTGGCAACATTATCAACATGGTCTTCTTCGATATGATAATTTTCCTGTTGTAATTTTCACTTTCTGATGAATCAGAATCATCAACATTGCTGATTTGCTTCCTATTTGCCATGAAAGGCCGAAGAAATGTCATTTGTTTGTCATATCGCCACAACCTTTTTTTAATGATCCTTGTCCACTTTTAGTTTCCTGCGACTTCAAAGACTTTGAAAACTGTCTCTCAACGAAGCCCATCTTTTACATTCGAAACTAAAAAGAACTTAAAACCCACATTTTGCTATTTAAAACGTTTTGTTTAGATTCTTTGCTACAGGAGACACGTTTCGAACCATTGGTTTACCGGCTTGGAGAAACAAACAGTCGTGAAATATATCAAACTTGTGATGCTATATGGAAATATTACGACCACTGGTCATGCCATCTCCTTCAGAAGAAATATGGAGAAAATGAACAAGAGTTTCAGAGATTATGGAATTTTCCAAATGCCGTTTGTGCCGTCGATGGAAAACACGTAGTTACTGATAAACCGCCCAATAGTGGCTCCATGTATTTCAACTATAAGAAAACGTTTAGCATTGTTTTACTTGGATTTGTGGATGCTCATTGTAAATTCACTGCAATTGACGTAGGCGCTTATGGAAGAAACAGCGATGGAGGAATTTTTGCCAATTGACAATCGGAAAAATTATTGGCAATGTTCAAGACAAGCCACCTAGTAATGATATGATGACATGTTTTCGTGATGAGGTTTTCATTAGAAATTTAATGAGACCATATCCGGAAGGGATATATTTAACGAAGAAATTAAAATATACAGATTTAATAGAGCCAGACGAGTATCAGAAATGCCTGGAATTTAACAAAAGATTTTGTATTTACCAAAGACTGAGCACTTGGATAAAGTTAAATTTGCATGTTGTTTACATAACTTTCTTCGAAATGATACATGCAGTTGGACCGAAGCAGACGAAATTACCTAACCTCCACAAGGTTTAAGAAATATATCTGGAATAGGAGGATCTTCAACTAGAGATGCATTGGAGACTAGAAATAAATTAAAAACTACTTTTCTGGTGTCGGTTCAGTGCCGTGGCAAACAGAAATGGTTAGAAAAGGCAAAAGAAATATTGAATAGTTGGTTTGTTTTTTTTAAAATATATAGGGTTATTTCAGTATTAAAATATAAATAAAACACAGAAAAATACTTACCGGTTTCTGCATTTCTTTTGGAACTCTCCCATATATTGTCTTTTATTTGTTGGTTATGGTAGTTCTTGCTGGATACATCATAAAGGTATATTTCTGAACCAACAATATTAATTTTTCGTACATTTCAATTATATTAAAATAAACTATATTATTATTAATATAAGAATACAATACATGTGTATTCCATCAACTTCTATTGGCAAATCTATAAAAACAATTAAAAAAACACGATTGAATCAGCTAAAGCCGGCCGATACCGATAGGTGACCTGCACACTTGTCCGTCACCGCACAGCCTGGCCCGTTTTTGACGGAAAGGGGAGGCGAGCAACTCGTTCCGGCGACATCCTGTGCCGTGCTGTACCGAGTAGTGCGCGGTCACCTATTTATCTGCATTAATTTAATCCTGACCGTTTGACGGGACGCGCCGTGCCGTGCCGTGCCGGTCTAGTGCGCGATGTTTTAATCACTCAATAATCAAAACAGCATACATTTTATAAAAAACAACAAAGATTGAAACCTAAGTGGGCACACCAGTAATATTTTGCCGTTGAGAAAATAAGAAAATGGTAATTTTTAACCCTGTATATTTTTGCTATAACAAACGTGGGGTACTAAAAAGTCGCATTAGCAAGTCAATCAATACATTTGATCAACAAATAAAGTACATTTTGATTACTCTAAGTTAATGCTAAAATAAGGTTTTTAATTGATTTGATTCGATCAGGTTGTGAAATTTAATAACAAGCTGCAACTAATTTTTCACAACATAGTACTTTTAGGTTTAGACAAATTATAAATATGTATATCTTTTTTGTTGAAGATTCGATATAGTAAAATAAACACGCTGTTATATATATAGCAAAAATATATAGCAACATGAGAACTATTCATTAATCCAGGATTATTTTAAAAACTTTCCAAAAATAATAGTCGTCATTTTTTAATAAAAAAACGTAAATAATCAAACTAATTAATCAAATTGATACTGACTGTAAGTTGGCAAAGGTGAAAGAGAATCTTCGTCATAATCATATTCGTTTTTTTGTAGTTTTTTCTTTCGGAGTTTTTTCTTCCGTGCACATTGAGAATCTGGTTCTGAAGTTGATTTGTATGCTAAAAGTTGATTCATTTTCTTTTTACATTGTTCATAGTCATCTAAAATAAATAATATTTAAAATATGTATTAGGGTAAGAACTTTTACCATAGTATCCAATAACTTCCACGGCAGTTACTTTCCATAGCTTATCTACATTTCGCTTTAAGCGTAGTGATTTGTTATATACTTTGGCATCAGGATATGTTAAGTAGGCAATTCCATCTTTGTGATGTATCCATTTTGGAGAGCAATACTATATTGCTCTTCATCTCCAACAGGTAGGTCCATCACAAGAGCAAAATTGTTACCCTGTATAAAAATACGTTCATTCTATTTCACATTATTTATTTATATTTATTTGTATGGTACATTGTATTGTGATGTAAGTGTTAGTTATGTTGCCCTAGAAGATCAGTATAAACTTGTACAGTGTGATGATGAAACTGTGTCAAATTGTGGATTGGTTTGTATTAATTTCATATGTATTAATGAAATTAAATTCAATACATTACAAATTATGTAGTAATGGCATCACTTCAAATAAACTGCTATCCTTAATCGGAATTGTAATGCATTTACTTAATATTTCCACTGAATCAATCATAATCTCTTCATCCGAAATACAATCAAAATCTACTATGCGTTTTAAAATTGCAGGAAGCATCTCGGCAGGTGCAACATTTAAAAACGTTTTGCCACTACTTGTGTGGGTGGTTAATTGTAACAATTTTTAATAATAATCCTGACTTCAGATACACTACATTATGTCGATCTGTGGTATCAAACATGGTAGATTCATCGAAAAATAAAACGGTCTTTCTGTCATAATTAATTATGTACGGATAATTTTTATTTTTCCCGATATTGAAATGATGTCTTTGTTCATGTAATCTATTCGAAATTTGTTCTAGTGGTCGACCTGACGTTTTCATAATTTTTTTATGCTGTATAAATAATTTTCAAACTTAAACGCACTAAAGTTATCAATACAACCAAACTTTCACATCATCCGAAAGGTGAATTAAATTATGTACATTGTAAGTAATATGCTCTTCACCATATAACTCTTTGTAATTCCTTACAAAATACATTAAAAGACTTTTGCATAGTCAGTATGCTCCTGTGACATTTTGGAGATGCTAATATCCTCATAGCTATGAACAGAGACATATAGTGCTTCATTTGAGATTTTTAAATAAGGTTTAAAACTACTGGTCCAATATACAGCAAAAAAATCTTAATTCAGATGCCTTCCAATACTCTATTTCATCTAATGATCGAGGAAGCCTTGCAAACTCCTTAGGAACAAATTTACGAATTGAATAAATATGTTTATTGAGTTCAGCTAAATCATTTATTTTTAATCTAATATTTAAAGGCCCGTAAATGTACAGTTTGAGCAATTACTAAACTGATATTTAATTTTGTAAAATTGTATCACCTTTATGGTACTCATCATCACTTTTATTTCTGAAGCTTTCGTCTGTGCGAAGATGTGCATTTAAAGTAGGATATGTAATTCTGTTGTTAACATATGTACCTTCTGTACTACATTTGTTGCATCCAAAATAAGCGTTGTGGCCTTTTACATTTAAAATAAATGCTTTTGCTGGTGCATCACATACAATCACACCAATTTGTAATTTTATTTGAATATCACCTTCAGAGATACCTGTTTGCATTAAATCTTTCATTTCATTTACAAATAATCGTAAAAATTTATTAGAACAATCTGGTTTCTTCTTTCCACAATATACACCAACTAAGATTGGTTCAGAAAATTCAAAGTTCATTATAGAAACTAAAATAGGCCAAAATTGTATTAAAGAACTTTTACTTAATGGCAATCCGTCAATATTAAGTTGTAAATGAAAAGTTGTGTCTTTAGGGAGTATTTTCACAGAATTTTTTTAATAAATGTATAATTCCAGTTTTTGCCATAATGGCAATATCTTCCTGGAGGAATGTCTTCATATACAAAACTGTTAGGTTTTGGTGTACCTAAGAGGGTACGACAGTCCTTCGGTAAATCTGGCATAATCAATCGAAAAATTTGCAGTAGCTTATTAACCGCGTTTTGTGAAATGTGTTCTTCTACAATCCAAATTATAAGATTTTTTTAACTGTATTAAAAATTGAATTTTCAGAAGTATCGAAGAGAGAATTCTTAACAATACAATTATCATTCGACAATTTTTAAAAATGGTTGTTTAAATGTATTAGAATTTTCCAAAAGCACTGATGAGTTACACAAAAGATTGGATCCCGAACTAGAGGTATTTTCATCAATTTCGGTACTTGGGGCAAAATTACTTTCAATAGAATCCTTCAATGGACTATTAATTATGTTCGTATGAGTGATATTGTTATCAAAAGCATTTATAATAGTATTGTGAATAATTCTGCGTAAATGCCTTTTAGAAATACTTCCTAAAGATTTTCGTTTATTTGAAATCTGCAAACGAATGAACTTGTAAAATAACATTTTTAGCCACTTTTCCAAATAAAATGAATGAGTCTTAACTCAAGAAATTGTAGGTAGGTAAGGTATTAGAAAAATGTAATAAAACTTACCGACATTTTCCCGCGTTTAAAGGGTTAAATTGCAGTAGCACTTATTTAGTTTTATAAGTATCGTATAATAATCACGCACAATAGTCTAATAGTACTAAACAAATAACAAAATTTAACGCATATATTACATGTAAATATTAAGAATAAAGCACTAACACACACAACTAGAATAAAAACTGCACGAGAACGAAAATGGTCGTATCGTATAACAAAGAAACCAGTAAAGTGCAAGTTTGGCGCGTACTTGTACTGCAACAGGTGACCAAGGACCACCCCTCCCAAGACATAACGAAGCGCCAAATTTGAAAAGTCCGCCCTCAGATCAGATACGTTGTTTAACGTTTGGCTCATATTATTATATGTACTTATTGCATATTTTTTTAATTCTGTTCTTACACACAATTATTCTTAAAGTTTTGTAATTCTTAAAAAATATAGTTGTAGTTTTTACGTACACTTCCAGTGTCACCTATTGAAACATTATAGTTGCGTAACCCTGGCGTAATCTATTTGATGAGATAGTACGTACCTAACAACATTTCGTGTTACACAACTTGAACGTTATACTTACGTAGCTGATTTACGTATCCACCGTTGCGCCCTAGTTACATTTTTGAAACGTAACAGTTATGTACCATGTTAGCTGGGTTCTTCTTTCAACTTCTTCATTGGGCAACGCAGCTCATTTGAATGGTTGTATTGGGTAAAAGAAAAACAAATTCATGTCATTCTCAATGCATTTTGTGTCACAGGAATTATGAGATGTTAGACACAATTGTCTCCTACTAAAACTTTTAGACCCTTTGGTAATTTTCAAAAATAGGAAAATGTTATTTCGATATACCACATGGTAAATAAATTTTCGTCTAACCATCCATGAACTTCTGTTATACCTGACAGTCATAAAACGCCAGGCTACTTTGCAGTCATTAGTGAAGTCGCCGATTTTACGTGTTTATGACTTTCTCTGCTTTCTAGAAGTGCGCCTGGCTACAACTTTGTTCCTTCTAGGAATATCGGTAAATTGGCCTCGTCAAAATTGACAATGAATTCAAGGAAATATTTCGTAGTTTAACTTCTATGTTGTCAAAACAATAGTTAATATCATCAGTAACACTTTTGTCGATTGTTTTAAATTTTAAATTGCAAGTTTAAGTTCTTGTATTTAACTACCCACCATTTTTGTATTTTGTTCTGTCTCCATTGCGTAATTTTAATCACCACCTGGTTTTTTGGGTATGTATTGTAATATAGGTATTTAATTTTTTTAGGACTTTACTCAGTATCCTATCCCCTCTTGTGTACACCTCTACTGCGATCTTTAACTTTTCTTTATCATAATCACGATATTTACGACCTGGCTTTTGTTGGATATACCCAACCCACTTTTAGATCGCTCCCAAAATATCCTTAAAAAATATATAACCACGTTAATGGCAATAAAAACAAGGAGGTTATTTTTATAGTGTTCACATATGAGTCTTAATTCGCTCAATGTCCTCCAAAAACATTTTTGATTCGACCGATTTTTAAGGTATACTATTTCTCTTGACTGGGATTACGAGTCACGGAGGTCGTTTGTAGAGTAAAGGTCAGGGTACTTTTACCTTGACTGCTACTGTGAAATGGATGGATGACTCGCAGAGGGTGGTGCTCAAAAATCAGAACTTATATTCTGATTGCTCATAAAAACAAATATTTCCAAAAATATTTTTGGCATGTTTTCTAGTTGTTTTTATAAATACGCTATAAGTTTCATGTCTTACACATTATTTTTCATCCATCATGCCCACATGATCTTTACGGTTTGGTTGTCACTCAGTCTATTTTGATACATTTCAAAGTTTTGGTAGTACTAATTCATTTTAAATAGGCGTGGTTGTAACTGCTTTTTATAACCCAAAGTTATAGAGTCGATTACCGCTAGTCACTCACTCTTCTAGATGAATTGGTTGGGACTCAGTAACTATTTAACCGATCAAAAAATAATTTAAATCAAAGTTGTGTTTAATTTATATTTATATTTATAAAATGTGCAGTAAAGATCATAGCACACTGCCGCAGAACTGAAAGTCAACAGTCATAAGTGACGTGTGACTTACAGTGCGTGTTATCATTATTTACAAAACAACATTTTTGTACTTAACTTATATCATTAAAAGCATGATAATCTCTGATTATCGGAACATAAAAAATTTGTTTTTCCTGCTTCTAAAACTATTTATAAACTATTTGGTCAAAACAAAAGTGTAATTATCTTATGTTTCTGTTTGTTAATTTAATCGCAAGTTTACAATTAATTGGTTTCATGAACAATTTAATTTCTAAATTGCAAGGCATATGACGCAATAATCTAGTTTTTATTGATTTTATATACGCATGTTAACATTACTGTTTGTATGTAAATGTGAATATCGTAAAAGTGTATGTTTGGGTGTGTTTTGAATTTTCACAGAAAAAAATAAATCCAATCAGTACCAAATTAAAACTAAATCAAGAGTGCTTTAGAATGAAGCAGCAAGGTTTTGCTAAATTAGTGGGGGCTAAAAGAGTCTTTACCAAAGTGTGATTAAAGAGTGAATTAAACTTTGCTACGAATTTTAGTTCAACCACAATTACTAACAATGATTAGATCTGTAGATAGTTTGATGAATATTTATTTTAATAGTTATACTATAATTTATACAGTAAAATAATAGCAAGGCCAAAGAGAGTGTATCTTTTTTATATCAACTCTGATTCAAGAAATCAATTATCAATAAAAAAAATTCAAACAAGGACGAAATAACACTGTTTGTCTGTGGTGTACATAATATTCTTGGCGACATTTATTTAAGTAACATTCCATTATCATTATCAAAATGTATGTTCTGTGAATGTAACTAGTAACTATGAAAATAAATATCACATTGGCCGTAAAGTCAATATCGTTATTATAAGTGAAATGTGTGACTAACGACATCTCGTGTAATTAGGGGACACGCAGGAATTATAATGCCAACAGATAACTGTAACGTATTTAAAATATTCGACCAAGCTGTTACAGTTAACTGCTGGCATTGCTTAGTTTGTCAATATTGTTATGTGTTAGAAAATATGTAGATGGCGCTACTGTAGAAGGCTAATAACAAAATGGACCCAAAACATATATATTTTTCTTGCGGGTTTTACTTGTTTTGGACATCATTTTCTCTTTTTCTAATTTTTACATTTATATCTATCTACAAAAGTATAAATTTGCACAACTAAATAGAACCATATTTTTATATAAATAAAATATTTTTTCAGCTTCGGTAAATTTTTGAACTATTTAAGAAATGAGAGCAATACGTAACTGAACGAAGTATTGA